>CAUYQU010071164.1:0-21043 GCA_963574635.1 Cheracebus regulus | reverse complement strand
GATATTGATTCTTCCTAACCATGAGCATGGAATGTTTCTCCATCTGTTTGTGTCCTCTCTTGTTTCCTAGAGCAGTGGTTTGTATTTCTCCTTGAAGAGGTCCTTTACATCATTTGTTAGTTGTATTCCTAGGTATTTATTCTCTTGGTAGCTATTGTGAATAGGAGTTCACTCTTGATTTGTTAGTCTTTTATTGGTGTATAGGAATGTTTGTGATTTTGTATACTGAGACTTTGCTGAAGTTGCTTATCAGTTTAATGAGATTTTGGGCTGAGATGATGGAGTCTTCTAAATACACAATCATGTCATCTGTGAATAGAGACAATTTGTCCTCCTCATTTCCTATTGAATACCCTTTATTTCTTTTTCTTGCCTCGTTGCTTTGGCTAGAACTTCCAATAGTATATTGAATAGGACCTTGTTGAATGACAAGGGCATTTGAAATTTTAATCATTATAGTTACTCCGCATCCAGGAAAGGTTTACTGATTTGTATCCCACTAACAGTGTTTCCCTGTATATGAACAAATACTGAATGTATCATCAATGATTTAATGGCACAATTATTTAATCAATTTGAGCATTTGTGTTAGAGTTTTATAAGAATATTCACAACTATTTTTCTTTAAAAAGAAAGCAACCTTTGAGTACTTGAGATAAATAAAATTCTAAGAAATTATTGTTCATATGATTTTTCAGATTATAGAAACCTTGGGAATATAAACATGGATACAAAGTATAATTTATTAGTAACCTATATAGAAAAATGACTAACTGAAGAAAAAGATAAAAACTTAAGGTGTATAAAATATTCTGATAATAAAAATGAACATACTTCATTTTTCCACATTTTAAAATGTGGAAAATACAAAAACACAGCAAAGTTAAAACAATGAAAATATAATATTTTCTTCAACAATCATTGATTTATAATTTTCTGCACTTCTCTCTTCCCCCTCCTCCCTCCCTTCCTCCTTTCCCTCCTCCTTTCCTCCATTCTCTCCTTCCCTGTCTCCCTCCCTCCTTTCCTTCCTTCCATTTCTCCCTCCCTCCCCCTTTTTCTCTCTTTCTCTCTCTCCCTCCTTCTCTCTCTCCCTCTTTCTCTCTTTCTCTGTCTCTCTTTCTCTTACTTTCTCTCTTTCTTTCCCTCCCTCCCTCCCCCCTTTCTCTCTCTCTCTTTCTCAGACCCTATATGTATATCTAGCTATACAAACACAGACATACATAATCACATAAAATACATGTATAGATGGGCATGTGTGTGTATGTAGATACACAAACGCACTATATTCATTATAAATTAAAGGTTACATAAAACACTAAGACCTGATTTTTGTCTTGCATCATCTTTTTTTTAACTTGTATTTTAAGTTCAGGGATAAAAGTGTGGGTTTGCTACATAGGTAAACTTGTGTCATGGGGGTTTGTTGCACAGATTATTTCATCACCTAGATATTAAGCCTAGTACCCATTAGTTATTTTTCCTGATCTTCTCCCTCCTCCCACCCTCCACCCTCTGAAAGCCCCCAGCATGTATTGTTACCCTCTTTGTATCCATGTATTCTCATCGTTCAGCTCCCACTTACATGTGAAAATATGTGGTATTTGGTTTTCTGGTCCTGTGTTAGTTTGCTAAGGCTCCATCCATGTCCCTACAAAGGATATGATCTTGTTCTTTTTTATGGCTGCATAGTATTCCATGGTGTATATGTACCAAATTATCTTTCTCCCGTCTATCATTGATGGGCATTTAGGTTGATTCCATGTCTTTGCATCATTTCTTAATTTCTTTATTTTCTTTTTCTCTGGTAGATATACACACCAAAGTCTTTCCAGTGTGTCTCAGAATTTTAAATTCAGTTTAAGTGAAAAGTAGTGAAACAGGATTATTTCTGAGAAGTTCTTTGTGGACATGTGCCCCTTCTTTTGAGCCTTTCTTTAGGAGCACACTCTTTTCCATTTGGCTGAATGTCCATCTGCAGTACTAGGGCACCTCCTCAAAGGAGAAAGGGTCTGCTCATATCAGAATCCAGAAGGTGTGACTATTGATGTCAGTTAATATGGAGTTTACTCCCTTAGAAACATGTAAAGTCATATTCCCAAAATGTAGTACCTGCCTTTCAGCTCCTGCTCCCTCTTCTCCCCTTGAATAATAGTAGATATATCATAAGGAAGGATCTCAAACTTTTAGTGTTTATTTCTCACACTTCTGCACAATTTGAAGTTTTTCTTTTTCATTTCACTATCGCTTGCACTTCACTGTGATGAAGCCAGTTTAACCTCTGCTCAAAAATCTTTTGTTTAACTTCCTACGAAATGTTCACCTTGAGAGAAGCAGTCTTCCTCAGAAAAACCTCAAGATTATTTTCCAGATAACCTACTTGTTTGATCTGTTACATTTATTGTAGATATTCTCTTCCCCACTGAGAGAGAACTGAAAGCAGGAGTAGCTATTCCATATATCTTTATGAAAAGTAAATTTGTAGTTTGTGAGCTGGGATAATGCATCTGCAGGGACAGGGTACCCACAGGTAAGAGGTAAAAATTTGTCATTTGTAAACATGAGCCATTGTTTCTGAAGAGTAAATGAAAGCTGTTACCATTACTCTTACTCACCCTGAGAGATGTTACCACTAAGAGAAGGGAATTTTGGTATTGGAAAATCTGGGTCACATAATTTTCATGTTTATGTGCACCACCGTTTCATTCTAACTCACAGAAATAATGAAAGACGTGACAGAAGAGGAACTGTGTCTGCCTTGTTTTCTTCATACCTTGTTGCTCACAGTCCTAGAGCTTACTTCAAAGACTGATGATATAAACACCTAGAGGACCTAGATTCCAAATTAAGAAAAACAGATTGTGCTGTCAAAGTGCAATTGATTTAGAATCTTTGCAAAAAGTAAATTTAGGCTTAGAGAATATGAATTACAGAAAAGATACCAGAATGCAACTTAGAATTATTTTGCTTTACTTTTCATCCTTAATTTAAAAAGTACATAATACATGAATACATTTTTGTTATTGAAGCTTCAAATATTTCCGCATATGATCACAGACAAACGTGCTATAATGTCCATGCTTCTGAAGCTCTCTATCCACTGCTCTCCCTGCCCCATTTAGAAGTAACCACTGTTAATGTTTCTGAAGCACCTGTCCCTGTTCTTTTATGCATATACATGGAAGGGGAAGATTGACATATTAACACAGACATAAACAAATTGTAAATAGGATTATATTATAAACATTTTTCTGCAACCTATTTTGTCTTAGAAATCTATTCAAGTCAGCACATGTAAGCCAATCTCATCCACCTGAAAATCTTTGTAGAATTCTAGAGTACAGACATACTGCAGTTTGTTGAACCACTTTCCTGTAAATGGACATTTACATTGTCTCTAGTATTTCATTGTTTTAAATGGTGTTGTAGTAATAACTCTGAAACTTTGAAACAATTCACTTAATCTCTCTATAGCTAGTTTCCTTATCTATAACATGGAGAAATGATAGCACCTACCTCAAAATATAACATGCACAATAAAATTTGATAATATTCACAGTGTCTTTTTTTTATTTCTATGATGTTGATGATGAGGATCCTTCTTTGTACACTTGTGCTATGTGCCTTAGAAGAGAATTTTAAAAGCAGTATTTTTATGAAAAGAAATTGCATAAAAATTGTATTAGAGACCGTTCCACTGCCTTCCAAAAAGTCTTTACTGTTTGAAGTGATTCATTTAGATCAGAACGAGTTTCCCCATATCTTTGCTAATGCTGAACATTTTCGATCATTTACTTTTTGCCCACATAATGGCAAAAGCATCTCAATTGTTGACTTATTTTATATTCTTTTAATGATGCATTAAGGTTCCTCTTCTTTTCCTTTTCTTTTTGTTTAGTTGGCATTTTCAATTTCTTCAGTGAATAAGTATTAAATCGGTGTCAGGTTGTAACTGCTTGGAAATAGTCCCTCTATAAAAGTAAAAAGATGGAGGTAGAACTCTTGCTCGAGGGCACCAGTGTCCTAGGTCTGTCTGTTCTCTATCCAATGAAGATGTGGGCTTGTTTAATTTATTTCAAGAACCAGGAAAGCTAAAGTTAGTAGAAATCCATTTCTGGACTTTCTAATTTATCCAGTTGATCTTTTTTTGCCTATCCTTTCAGTATTACACTGCTTGATTTCATATTTCTTCATAAGACATGAATCTACCTAATATAGTCTTTCTCTTTACTATTTTTTCAAATTATGTTTATTCTTCAGATTTTGGACTTGGTAATCAGCTTAAAATGTTCAAAAATAACTGATTCTGATATTTATTGGTATGACTGAATTCATATTTTGGTGAGATCATTGATAAAATGGTAAGCCTTCTCATCTAGAGACATTATTTTTTTTCTGTTTATTTAGATCTATTCTAGTAAGTTTCTATTCTTTTCTTCTCATTGAATAAAATAGATGCATAAAGTCTAGTATATTACAAGTTTTAGCTAATAATCCCAGTGAGTTCCAACATCTGAGAAGATCTAAATATTCCAGGCCCCAAGTAACTGTCCTCTCCTGTCCACTAAAGGTAACCATTATTGTGACTTTGATGCAGTGGTATGCTGATAAATGTTTAGCTACCCTTTCTCCAGAAAAGACAACAAATCAGATTTTTAGTGTATGCTGATTTATGTGATGTGACTATTCTGACTGTGGCTGATTTCAACCTACTAGGCTGGAACTGAGATACCACAGTCAGCTCTCCTGATGCAGCATACCCAGCTCCTTTCGACTCCTGCATTTATGGTAATTGCCTCTTTTCTTTCCTTCATGTCTTTACTGCCTACATATGCATCCCTGAAAACCTAAAGCTTCATTGAGTTTTTTTTCTTTATGTAGTTGGAAAATATTGAGCATCTTTTGCTCAACATTATGTATATGCATTTCATCACTGTCGTTTAGAGTAACTATTGTGTGTTCTATAGGGATGGATATATAGGGCACCAGTGTGTAATTATACCACAGTTCACTTGGATATTTACACTGTTTCCGGTTTGAAGTTATTAAAAATAATAATGAATATTCTGTTGAGTCCATACTTCTGATTGGAATTTCTGGGTAGTAGCATACATGTTTCTTGCATTTTAATGTATTATGCAAAATTATCTAGAATAGTTTACCAGATTACCTCCCCTCCCACTATTTGTGGCATTTTGCTTCACTCCATGTTGTCACTTGTTATTGTCAGTCTAATATTAACCTCTGTAAGGATTGTATAATGATATTCACTATATTTTAAAATACATTTTTGTGATTTCTAATTAGCGTATTTTTACATTTTATATTGTAAAATGTAAAATTGCCATTTAGATTTCTTTTGTGTTTGACCTATCTGTTCCTCTCTTCCATGTTTCTACTAGGTTGTCTTTTTTACTTACTGGTTTGTTGGAAGTATTTTTATATAACTCTGATGTGAGTCCTTTGACAGTCATATGAATGGCCAATATCTTCTTCTCAGTGGCTTGAATGCTGTATCTTTTCATGAGTATACACTCTTATTTTTATGGTTGGGGCTTTTTATGGTTTTTAAACAAATTTATTCCCAATCAAAGCAGGAAAACTCAGGGTGGTTGTTGGAAATTACTGTTGGAGATTGGAGAAAGAGTAGCCTTCTTATCTAGTGGTGTAACTGATGCAGGGCAGGTTCTTGACTTTGCTCAGGAAATAATTCAAGAGTGAGCTGCTAAGTGGAGGAAAGCAGCTTAATTGAGGTGGTGGCCATGCTATAGCTCTGTAACTGCTCCTGAAGAGCGGGCTGGTCCAAAGGCAGTGTACTGAGAGCAGCCTATGGGCGGTTTGTAGTCATACTTATACCTACTTTTACTGACATGTTAATTAAGGGGCAGAGTACTCAGAAATAACTAGAAATGGGCTGTAACTTCTGAGTGTCACTATGGCAAGGGGTGGTAACTTCTTGGCATCAACATGGCATTTGTAAACTGTCATAGTGCCAGTGGGAGTATCCTAGGGTGATGGTCAGTGAGAACAATTGGAGGTACTTTTAGTGCCTCTTCCTGGTTTTGGTCTGTCTTCATTCTGGTCCAGAGATGAGTCCTACCTGCCTCTTACCTCATTACCCACTCAGAGAATAGATACTCCTCTCTAAAATTTAAAGGGATTGCCTAAGGGCAGAGGTTCAACTTCTTTAACTACTTCCTGCTGATTTTATGGCTGTAGACCCTGCCTAGCATTAGGGGAGTAAAAATCTTTGGATGCCTTATCTAAGGGGTCCAAAAGCAGGATGTTGTCATTTTCTAGGTCAGAAGAAGAAATGAGTTGGAAGCCTTGTGCTAGCATTGTATTTACATGGACCCGTTGTAATCTGGAAGACACAAACTTTACTGACAGCTTAAACAAACAAGAGCCCCAAATTAGTAGTAACAAGGTACTTACCAAAGGACCTTGGGGAGGCAAAAGCAGATGAGATTTGGGAGAGCAATTTGATAGTCAACCAGATATAGTTGGGGTCAGTGCCCTGCTTATATCTATGTGAGTAGGTAGTTTGCTCATAGATCTTTTGAATGTTAACTTCGACCTGTCCACAGTTGTTAATATACATGCAGCAGGTTTCATTAATAACTCCACAGACTCCACTTGATTCAGCTAGTAAATAATTCAGTGCCAGTCTGTTATCAAGGACTACACTTGCCAGAGTCTAGGGACTCTTGAAATTCCCTTTAATGCCTGTCTGTGTTGGTGGCTGATGATTTGAAAGTTTGAGTCAAGTTCTGTAGATTTGACTTGTGGTAGACAAAGCCACCTCCAGGGGCCAATAGTCCTATTGCCACTTTGATTCCCACCAGAATTAATCCTATTGCTCATGTATTTCTGGCATTCCTGGATCTTTTGTGGTTATAACAGTGACCCCTGGAAGAATAAGAATAGCCAATGAACATGTGCTCCTGTTCCAAGTTTTTGATATACAAAGGAAAGCTCCTCCTAAAAGAATAGGTGCTTTCTGAGGGTCTTTTATAGTTATAGGATGTATCTTCTTTTCACTCATGGTCACAAACCGAAGTGTGCCCAGGCAGGGTTCAAATGGAGGCCCTATGGGGTGTGATATCTATCCTTTGCTGCCAAGTTGAGTCTATAGAGATATTCTTCTCCTGCTTCAGTGAAGATAGCCAAACAAACCTTGTTTTCAGAACAGGGTGGTACTCCCACCTTCTCAAATTAGGCAGTTATCCCCCTGTATGTCCTGATCTTGAGAAGGCACCATATATGGTTTCCTCACTCACAAGTGGAATCCTGTTTACATCACTGTGGCCTTGGGGACTTGGTAAGTAGGGTTGGGATCAGAGCATTGCAGGAAAACTTCTGTTTTTGTGTCATTAATGCAACAGTAAATGCAAAAGATAGAATCATTAGTGTACTGGAGATATAGATACCCAACTCCCCAGGTCCAGGTAATAGCAGCAGTGGTGGGAGTGATCAGGTGGAATCCATTAGGTGGGGCGGAGTCTCACCTAACGAGTATGTGGTCTGCAGATTAAGGGATCACTATGGTTAGTTAGGAGTACTTGGGGAAGCGCTGTGTGATTTTCTGGATGGGCCAAAAGGTAGAACTCTATCTTGGGGATATTGATGACAAAGCCAGCATCCATGAAGATCACTCCCTGATGTCATAATTTTTAAAATGTTTTACTACAGAGTTTTGTTCCCACCCACATTGGACAGGTGAATTGGGAGAGCAAAGAGGATTGACAGTGTCAGTGTGGGGTCTGGTTGGGCTTTAGACTTGCCTCTGCATCTAACAAGAACAAAAGAAGTGTTTCCCAAGAGGAGGTAGTTGACCAAAGTGACAGGTAAATATTACAATCAGGAAGAAGAGAAAAATTAATGCTCCTATTCTACCTACAGCAGCCTGTTACCACTTCCAGCTGAGTACTGATTATTTTGGATAGGTACCAAAGGTCTTGCAAAGGTTTGTAGGTATAGGTCATGGTACCTGTCTCCTTTTGTGCTTATGACTCATAAAAGAAAAACAGGTTTAATCAGAAGTAAGTGTACCTAACTGGTTAATCTCTGAAGTTTAACAGAAATGGGGATACTTAACAATACCTGATAGAGGCTGCATTAGTCCATTCTCACATTGTTATGAAGAAATAACAGAGACTGAGTAATTTATAAGGGAAAGAGGTTTAATTGGCTCACAGTTCTGCAGGCTGTACAGAAAGCATGGCAGCATCTGCTTCTAGGGAGGCCTTGGAGAACTTTTACTCATGCCAGAGGGCAAAGTGAAAGTAGGCATCTCATATGGCAGGAGCAGGACTTGGCAGGGGGGCAGGTGGCACACACTTTCAAACAACCAGCTCTCAAAATAACTCACTCACTATCACAAGAGCAAGACCAAGGGGATGGTCTAACCCATTCATGAGAATTCTACCCCCGTGATCCAGCCACCTCCATCAAGCCCCAACTCCAACATTGGGGATTACAATTTGACATGAGATTTGGATGGGGGCACAAATCCAAAATCTATAAGAGGCCCTTTCATTTTGTTGTAACTGATCCTGGGGAATCTTTCTTTCCTGATTGAATGGGGGAGTTAATTCTTTCTCAGTGCTATATTTTCATATTCTTGAAGGGCATTTTGCACCTGGCCTACATTGATAATATGAGTGAGCGTTCTATGTGTCTCTTCATCAAACAGAAGGCCTAAAGTTAAAAAGGGCTTCCGTAAATCATTTCAAATGAACTTAGCTTTAAGGCTCCTCTCGGATCTGTTCTTAGGTATAAAAGGGATATGGGCAGGAGTGAAACCCAGGCCCCTGAGGTCTCCTGACAGAGTTCTGTTAATGTCCTTTTAAAAACATGATTAGCTTTTCCTACCTTAACTGAGGATTGAGGTCTCCAGCAGGAGTGAAGATGATGGGTAATACCTAAGGTGGAAGAAACTTGCTGGGTCAACTTAGCTGTGAAGGACCGTCTGTTATCACTTTGCAAACTTTTTGGTAATTCAAACATTGGGATGATCTCTTTAAAAAAGAATTTGGTCATGTGAATACTTTTTCTGTCCTTGTGGGAAAGCTTCTACCCACCTGAAGATAGAAAGGGTCTATAAATACCAACTAATAAATATTTTAATTCCAAGTAAGGTGGTATCTGAGTGAAATCTATTTGCCAGTCTTCCCCAAGGTAGGTTCCTCAGTGTTGCACAGATTTAAGTAGGGACGAGGGTATGGGGTGGCATCCAGGGTCATTACAGGCACAGAATGTACAGGCCTTAATGATATCTTTTTTAGTCTGGAGTAGTCCCTTCCCCAGGAATATTTAGAAAATCGATTTCAATAGTGAGTCTTATCCCAAAAGTAAGGAGTCATGGAAATGCTTAACAATTTTTCATTGTTCAGGTTCAGAAAAAGACAGTCTGTTGCTTTCTAGCAACCATCCTGAGGGGTTCTTTTGTAATCCTTTCTGCTCTTCCCATTTAATTTTCTCAGGGATATAGTATGGTGCCACTGACATGGGTAGAATACCTGCTATTAGTGAAGTGGCCTTTAGGGTTAAAAAATGCCTATTGGCAGGATTCGTCCCAATTCAAAGGCGTGTGATCAACTCCCTTTTAGAGCTTCATAGAATGGAATCCAAATCTGGCGGAATCTGTACATTTCCAAAAAGGCTTTTAAGTGTTTCTTAGTCTGAACAGGCTGGAGTGCCAGCATGGTCTCTTTTTGTTCCTGGGACTTTGTCCCAGAAGTGAGCACATATCCTAAATACTTGACCCTTTGGACATAAATGTGGGCATTGTCAGGAGATACCTGATACACTCATTTTCCTAGGAAATTAAAGATCTAGATTATGTTCTGTCAGACTCTTCCATAGTAGGGCTGGAAACTAATAGGTTACCCACATATTGCAAGAGGGATCAATTGGTTAACTGTAATTCCCTCAACTCTTTTGCCAGTGCATTGCCAATGAGATGGGGACTGACCCCTAAGCCCTAGGAAGGATGTCTAGGTAAGCTAAGATGCAACATGTTGTCTAGATCAGTCCATTCAAAAGCAAAAATATACTGGGAGCCTGGATGAAATGGCATACAAAAGAAAGCATCCTTTATGTTTAATATCTTGAACCTATGAGCATCTTCAGGGACTCAGGTCAATTTCATGTAAGGATTAGAAACTATTGGGTAAACTGGGTCTACTGGCTCATTGACTGCCCTCAGATCCTAAACAAATCTATATTCTCCATTTAATTTTTTTACAGGCAAAATGGGGGTGTTATGTGGGGACTGACAGGATTGATTATGGTAATCTCTACCTTAGGACCATTGTTATCAGGAGCTGGATGCCCCCTTTAAGCCTCAGGTCTCAAAGGACATTGTTTTTTCCATGGATATTTAACACTGGGTTTCAAAAATAAACCGAACCAGGGTTACATTAACAGCTGTACAAGAAACTTCCATGTCCTGAACAGATGGATCTACTTGACCCTTTGGACATAAATGTGGGCACTGTGGTGGTGGAATAGAGGTGCAGGAAGCAATAGGAGGTGGAAAAGAGGTCTTTTCCTTATCGTGCTAAGGCATGAACTTAGAGGTAGGAGAAATGTACCTTCCTCGTCTGTTACCTTCTTATGAGGCTTTCAAAATTGAACTGTGACCTGTAATTGGGAAAGAAAGTCTCTTCCCAGTAAAGATATAGGGCACTTAGATATAAGCAAAAACTTATGGGAAAATGTATGATCCCACTCTTCAACCAAGGGGGTTGGTTAATCTTCTAATTTTTGGCTGGCCATCAATCCCCCTTATGGTACAAAAGTGGAAGATAGTGACCCTGAGAAATGGACTGGAGCTGAGTAGGCTGCTCCTATATCCAGTAAGATTTCAGTATTTTTACTTGCCGTAGCAAGGGTTACCTGAAGTTCCTCTGTTGGGAAGGTAAGGTGTATAACGAGAGTCAAAGAAAAGCTCCAGCCCTGTGAATCCTCTATTCTCTTGGCCTTTATGGGTCTGAGTGGCTCAGGCTCCCTTTTCATCCTGGGGCAGTCCATTCTCCAGTGGCCCTCTTGCTTATGGAAGGCACACTGATTTTGGCCCAGGTGCCAGTGACTCAAGGGCTCTTGTCTGGAACTGCATCTCCCCAGCCCATGAAAAGTGGCATCACCTTGGATATGAGTGGTCACTTCATCTGTATGCTCATGGAATACAGCTATTTCATGAAAAGATTACTGGAATCCTTTGCTTTCCTTCTTTGGTACAGCAAGTTGATAATAACACATTTGCATGTCTTGCCAAGTTACATCAAAAGACATGGTCAACTTAACAAACTCTTCTACAGACTTCCCTGAATCATCTAAAAACTAACTAAAGAAGTTTCCCTGTATAAAGCCAAATCAATCATGGAAAATGGCATAGATACTCTGATTGTTCCCCTCGTCTCCATCAATGACCTCCCCATGATGGATGTAAGTTTGATTTTAGGGGCTGATATGGGGCCCCTCTCCTAGTTGTACCAGTTGGGATTACTTCCTTGGGCATTGTGGGATATAGGATAGGGCTTGTTGGATAAGGGGTAGGGGTGCCTGATGACCTTGGAGTGGAATTCTGCACTAGAGAACCAACAGGGCCCCATCAGAACTGAAGCAGGTGTTACAGGCTTTCTTGGGGGAGTACATCAGAAGGTGTCACCTAGAATATCTGACACAGCTTCTTGGTGCCTGGGAGGATCATGAGACACACACTGAGACAGACACGCACTGTATTTTAGGTCAGAATCATGGTTGAGTGCCGTAAGAACCTGCACATGAGGAACTTCTTCCCATATTTATTTATTTTTTATAGAAAAAGAATCTAGTTATAAAACAGTATTATAGCATGAAGTATCCTCTCTAGGCCAAATCTGTTGGTGTTTCAATTTATATCGGACACAATCAGTGTTGCAACAGAAAATGAGTTTTTCCCCTTTAAACCATCTAATTTAAATTTACTCCAATTGCCTAAAAGATATCCTAGTGGTGAGTGCTCTGGGACGCTCACTGTCATCCCCCTGTCTAATGAGGATCTCTATAGGAGTTGTTAGTTTGCGTAAGTCCAGCAAAAGCCTAGGTTCCTTTTATAAGCAGCAAAGCATTACAAAAGTGGATTATGAGCTGTATGAATGGGTAGTAGAATCATGAGCCTGAATTCCAGAAAGAGTGAAGAAAATATCTTAGTTTAGGCAGAGAGGGGCCAAAAGAAGCAGAAGGTAATGTGGAATGGAGGAAGGGACAGGGTAAGCAGGTCTCTCAAGGGGAGACCTTAGGGGCCTTGACTCACCAGGGAATCTACTTGGTAGAAAAGTCATGAAAAAAAATTGCTCAGGTGGCCACATGTCTGTCTGTCACTGTATGTAGTCATCCATCAGGCCAGGGGTGCAGGAACTCCCAGTCCTCTTGACCAATATAAGCTTGAACAAGGCAGTTTTTGGACTGAAAGGAAGACAGCACACAACTGGCTGTTATGGAAAATTACTGTTTCTAACTTACAGGGCAGAAAGGGCAAGACCAAATTCCCCTAGGGAGAGGGGCTTTAACCCACAGTCTTAGAGGTAATGTCAATGCCAAAAATCTCAGGACATCTGGAGAAGCCAACAGTACCAAGGCTGAACAACCTGGACTACCTAAGCTTTGGCCAGTGAGGATTTCCTCACCAAATGCCGAAAACTCTGGGGCAGCTGTGGGACTGCCCACAGTGAAACCCAAGGCCAAGTTGGGGGCTACAGAACACTGTGACTCTGATGTTCCAGTATCAACACAATGGATGACCTCTTATAACCAAATGTCCTGCCTTCAACAGTTGTCCAAATATAGTTAACAGGCAGTCAAAGCTAAGAAAAACACATTTCAGGATGGAAAATAAAATGGCTGATGGAGTAATGCAATGGAGTTAGTGGGGAAAGAACCAGGAAAAGGATGCACTTTTGGGCACCCAAAGAAGGGGCACTTTAACCTGGCCACCTAGCCAGAGGTTTTATTCTCCGGCTCACTGGAATAAACAGGAGGGGGAACAGAGGGGACACTCAACTCATCCGCCATAATGGCATCAAATGAGGTTTTCCATGTGGGACCCAGGTGAAAGTCTTCTCAGGCTCCCCTGGCTTGGGTGGGCTCAGCTGCTTTGGGGGACTGGGGTAGGGGCCTGCAACCTTTTGGCCAGAGCCGGGGGATCTCACATGAGGCAGCGGTACTGTAGCCACTCACCTGTGCACGGGGCTCCACTACCTTCCAGAAAAGGTAATGGCTCTGAAAGAGCCTGTGATTAATGGGACAGCTCTCCTCCGTATTAGCAGCATTTGAAGTTACAGCCCTAGAGTGACAGCTTCTGTAGCTTTGATCTCCAATTGCCTCTCTGTCTCTTGTCATCTCTCTTGCCACCATCTTCTCTTCTCTCCTGGCGAGTTCAGCAATGATGCAGGCCAAGTTCTTGGCTTCACTGAGGAAAAACTTCAAGAGTGAGCCTGGTGGTGGAAGAAAGCAGCTTCGTTGAGGTGGTGGCAATGTCACAGCTCTGTGACTGCTCCTGCAGAGCAGGGCTGGCCCATAGGCAGTGCACCAAGCAGCAGCCTATGGGTGGTTTGATATAACTTTTGTACCCACTTTTAATGACATGCTAACTCATGGGCAGATTATTCAGAACTAGCTAGGAAATGAGTAGTAACTTCTGGGTGTTACCATGGCAAGGGACAGTGACTTCTGGGTGTTGTCATGGTATTAGTAAACTCATGGCACCAGGGGGAGTGCCCGAGGGTGATGGGCAGCCTGAGCAACCAGAGGTATCCTCAGCGCCTCTTCTCAGTTTTGTCCTGTCTTCAGCCTGGCATGGAGGTGAGTCCTGCCTGCCTGCTGTCTCATAACATGTGGCAATAATGTGGAAGACAAAAATAAAAGTACCTAATCAACTTGTGAATCCTGCTAATAAGATTTCTAGCAGAATGTTGGAAAATAGCCAATTAGCTTCTTTTAGCTACATATGATAAAGTACGGGAAATAAGAGATGAAGTAAAAAATGAGTTGTTTAGATTTTAATCGGAATTAGAGGAGGCATAGAGGGCTCTGGGCAGTCTCTCCAGATGGCAAAGCATCCTCCAAGAGACTCAGGGTAAAGATCTAATCAAGAATTTAGCTCTAATGCTCATTCTTAAGAGATCAGAAAGATTTGAAATGGTGCTTAGTCAACCCTTTCAGACAAAATGGTTCTAGAAAACTTCAAGGAATTTATCACTTAAAATTATGATGTTTGCAAAATAGAGAAATAATTTCAAAATTAAGGCCCCAAATAACAATCATTTTTGAAATTATAAATGGCTGTTATTTGGGGCCTTAAATGAACCCCAACAAGATTTCCCCCACCAAAAAAATTCCACAAAGTTATTAAATAGCTGGGAAGATGGAGCCAAAACTGTTGGCAATTTGATTATATATATATTTAATTATAGATGTATATATGTGTATATATATTTAATTATATATGTATGTATATGTTGTATATAATTATATATAATATAGGTATGTATATATAATCGTATATTTAATTGAATTATATATATAATTATATATCATTAAATCATGTATACATATATAATTTAATTATATATAATGAAATCGTGCATGCACACATGATTTAATTATATATGTACATATATTATTTGACTATATGTTATATATAATTATATATCATATATGTGTGTATATATGTATATATAATATATGTTATAATTATATATAACATATGTTATATATAATTATATATAATTATATATAACGTGTGTATAAATACACATATATGATTAAATATATATACACATATATAAATTGCCTATATATATTTAAATATATTTATATATATACATATATTTTTATTTATATATTTATAAATATATATATATTTATAATACAGGCAATTTAATTTATATAGGCAATTTAATATATATTTAAATATATTTATATATATAGGCAATTTAATTATATATGTGTAAATATATATATGTGTGTGTCTATATATTTCATTATATATGTGTGTGTATATATATATATATATATATATAATTCAATTGCCAATATATATTTATGGAGTCTTGCTCTGTCACCCAGGCTGGTTTGCAGTGGCACTATCGTAGCTCACTGTAGCCTCAACCTTCCAGGCTCAAGCAATTCTCCCACCTCAGCCTCCAGTGTAGCTGGGATGGCTAATTTAAAAAATGTTTTTTTCTGTTTCTAGATCCTTAAGGAATCACCACACTGTCTTCCACAATAGTTGAATTAATTTACATTCTCACCAACACTGTAAAAGCGTTCCTGTTTTGACACATCCTCTCCAGCATCTGTTGTCTCCTGATTTTTTAATGATTGCCATTCTAACTGGCATGAAGTGGTAGCTCAATGTGGCTCTGATTTGCATTTCTCTAATGACCAGTGATTATGAGCTTTTTTTCATATGTTTGTTGGATGCATAAATGTCTCCTTTTGAAAAGTATCTGTTCATATTCTTTGCCCACTTTTTGATGGAGTTGTTTGTTTTTTTTCTTGTAAATTTGTCTAAGTTCTCCATAGATTCTGGATATTAGCCCTTTGTCAGATGGGTAGATTGCAAAAATATTTCCCCATTCTGTTGGTGGCCAGTTCACTCTTTTGATATTTTCTTTTGCTGTGCAGAAGCTCTTAAGTTTAATTAGATCCCATTTGTCTATTTTGGCTTTTGTTGCCATTGCTTTTGGTGTTTTAGTAATGAAGTCCTTGCCATGCCTATGTCCTAAATGGTTTTGCCTAGGTTTTCTTCTAGAGTTTTTATGGTGTTAGGCCTCATGTTTAAATCTTTCATCCATCTAGAGTTAATTTTTGTATAAGGCATAAAGAGTGTGATCATTTTTGGCCAGAGACACCACTGCAATAGATTGTTTAATAGCCATAAATTTTTCCTGTTTTAGTTCCATGCCTATTTCCAATGTGACCTTGCCACCATTCTCACACCTAGAAGTTGTCTCTTTGTCCATTACTTTAACTTGGAGTTTGATCATGCAGCATGATTTTGCCAGTAAGATATTAGTAAGTTTGACACAGGCATGAGGTTTTATGCACTGGGGCTTGTCTTCAGGAACACCAGCTATAACAAAGAACATGCCATCTATTGATGAAGACATATGAGGAAGAAGCCCTTTGGAAATGAGGGACCACCTGGAAGAGAACTAAGAAATTCTAGCTGATAACCACCATTAAATGGCAGACCTTAGAGTGATACTGAACTATGTGATGAATGTAGCCAACAAGCAAGCCCAAAAGATACTTTGTGAGGCAATCACCCAGCTTTACTCATCCAATTCACAATCTTGAAAAATAATGCATTTTTATTAGGGCTTGTCACTAATTTTGGGTTTGGGTGTTGTGCAGAAATACACACAGATATGCATACCATTCTTTGAACTAAAGAAGGTTCAATATCACTAAATGATAATCTTCTTCAATCCATTTGCAAATTGAGTTCAATTCAAAGCAGTCTTTCAAAGGGATTTTTAGCATTCAAGAAAATTATTCTAAAGTTTATCTGAAATAATAGACCTGGGAATGGCCATATATAAGAAATAATAACCTAAAAGTGTATTGCATAATGTTGTTCTCAAGTTCTTTCTAATGATAGTTATGAAACCATATTTATATACTAAAAGTATAGAATTTTAGCATATCAAATGTGAAATACTTTTAAATTTCAAAAATGAATCATAAATCATATTCAACATTAAATCATTCATTTAACAAATATATTGAATAACTTCTAAAGTAATATAAATATTTTTCTTTTATTACAGCTTTATTAAGGTGTACTCAACCAATGAAATTGTATCTATTTAAGGTATTCAACTTGATGTTTTGATCTATATATACATTGTGAAATAATTACAATTGAGTTAATTGACTTATCCATCACCTTGTATAGTTACTGAGTGTGGTGAGAACACTTAAGACCAACGTTTGTAGCAAATCTCAAGTACACAATATAGTATTAACAACTGTGGTCATCACAGTGCACATTAGGTCTCCAGAGCTTTGTCATCCTGCATGAATGAACATTGTGCCCTTTGACCAACATCTCTCTATTTTCCCTACACCCCAGTCCCTGGCAACCACTCTTCTGTTTTGTTTCTATGAGTTTGACTTTTTAAGACTCCACATACAAGTGAAATCATGCAGTATTTGTCTTTCTGTGTCTGGCCTGTTTCTCTTATCATAATGTCTTCTGATTTCTCTAGGTTGATGCAAATGGCATGATGCCCTTTTTAAAAGCCAAATAGTATTCCATTGTACATACACACACACACACACACACACACACACACACACACACTACATTTTCTTTATCCACTCATCAAAACCACAATGAGGTATCACTGTACCCCTGTCAGAGTAGCTATTATCAAAAAGACAAAATATAACAAGTGTTGGTGAGAATGTGGAGAAAAGGGAATCCTTTTACACCATTGGTGGGAATGCAGATTGGTGCAGCCACTTTAGAAAACAGTATAAAATAGCAGCCACTGTGGAAAATGGGCTCCTCACAAAAATAAACACAGGGCTAGCATCCAGCAATCCCACTTCTGAGTGTATACTCCCCTCAAAAATGCAATCAGTATCTCCAAGAGATATTTGCATGCTCATGTGTATTGCAGCCTTATTTGCAATAGCCAAGGTATGGAAACAACCTACGTGTCAGTTATAGTGCTGTCTTGACCCTATTTTGAGGCCCTCACTAGAAGTTGGTTAATTCCCCTTCTTTAGCAACTGATTAGGTCCACACTACACAAACATCTCTTATCAACTGCTCAGGCTCTTAGCCCATTATGCACCAGCCCTTGTTGCCTTAGGGCCAGTGATATGGTTTGGCCTTGTCCCAAATCATAACTTGAATTGTGTCTCCCAGAATTCCCACATGTTGTGGGAGGGACACTGGGGGAGGTAATTGAATCATGGGGGCCAGTCTTTCTTGTGCTATTCTTGTGATAGTGAATAAGTCTCATGAGATATGATGGGTTTATCAGGGGTTTCCACTTTTGCTTCATCCTCATTTTCTCTTGCTGCTGCCATGCAAGAAGTACCTTTCACCTCCCACCATGTTGCTCAGGCCTCCCTAGCCGAGTGGAACTCTAAGTCCAATTAAACCTCTTTTCTTCCCAGTCTTGAGTATGTTTTTATTAGCAGCATGAAAACAGACTAATACAGGAAATTAGTATACTAATAGAGTAGGGTGTTGCTGAAAATATATCCAAAAATGTGGAAGTGGCTTTGGAACTGGGTAACAGGCAGAGGTTGGAACAGTTTGGAGGGCTTAGAAGAAGATAAGAAAATGTGGAAAAGTTTGGAATTTCCTAGAGACTTGTTGAATGGCTTTGCCTAAATTGCTGATGATGATATGAACAATAAGGTCCAGGCTGAGGTGGTCTTAGATGGAGATGAGGAACTTGTTGGGCACTGGAGCAAAGGTGACTCTTGTTATGTTTTAGCAAAGAGACTGGTGTCATTTTGTTCCTGCCATAGAGATTTGTGGAACTTTGAACTTGAAAGAGATGATTTAGGGTATCTGATGGAAGACATTTCTAAGCAGCAAAGTATTCAAGAGGTGACTTGGGTGCTGTTAAAGGCATTCAGTTTTATAAGGGAAGAAGAGCATACAAATTTGGAAAATTGTAGCCTGACTATGCAATATATATATTTAAAAAAACAAAAAACATTTTCTGAGGAGAAATTCAACCAGCTGCAGAAATTTGTGTAAGTAGCAAGGACCCTAATGTTAATCCCCAAGATCATGGGGAAAATGTCTCCCAGCCATATCAGAGAACTTCATGGCAGCCCCTCCTATCACAGGCCCAGAAGCCTAGGAGGAAAAAGTGGTTTCCTTGGTTGGTCCTAGGTTTGGCTAGCTATGTGCAGCTTGGGACTTGGTCCCCTGTTATCCAGCCACTCCAGCCATGGCTGAAAGGGTCCAATGTACAGCTCAGGTTGTGGCTTTAGGGGGTGGAAGCCCTAAGCCTTGGCAGCTTCCATGTGGTATTGAGCCTGCAGGTGCACAGAAGTCAAGAATTGAGGTTTGGGAACTTCCACATACATTTCAGAAGATGTATGGAAGTGCCTGAATGCCCAGGCAAAAGTTTGCTGCAGAAATGGGACCCTAATGGAGAACCTCTGCTAGGGGAGTCTGGAAAGGAAATGTGGGATTGGAGCCCCCACTGAGTCCCTACTGGGGCACTACCTAGTGGAGCTGTGAGAAGAAGGCTACCATCCTCCAGACCCCAGAATGGTAGATCCACTGGCAGCTTGCACCATGTACCTAAAAAGCCACAGATGGGAGGGAGGCTATACCCTGCAAAGCTACAGGGGTGAAGCTGCTCAAGACCATAGGAACTCACCTCTTGCATCAGCATGACCTGGATGTGAGATCTGAAGTCAAAGGAGGTCATTTTGGAGCTTTAAAGTTTGCGCATCTGGATTTTGGACTGATGTGGGCTATGTAACCTCTTTGTTTTGGCCAATTTCTCCATTTTGGAATGGCTGTATTTACCCAATACCTTACCCTCATTGTATCTAGGAAGTAACTAACTTGTTTTTGATTTTACAGGCTCATAGGTAGAAGGGACCTGCCTTGTCTCAGATGAGACTTTGGACTGTGGACTTTTGGGTTAATGCTGAAATGAGTTAAGGCTTTTAGGGACTGTTGGGAAGGCATGATTGGTTTTGAAATGTGAGGGCATAAGATTTACAGGGGCCGGGGCAAAATGATATGGTTTGGCTGTCTCTCCACCCAAATCTTAACTTGAATTGTATCTCCCAGAATTTCCACATGTTGTGGGAGGACCCAGGGGGAGGTAACTGAATCATGGGGGCCGTCTTTCCCATGCTAGTCTTGTGACAGTGAATAAGTCTCATGAGATCTGATGGGTTTATCAGGAATTTCTGCTTTTGCTTCTTCCTTATTTTCTCTTGCCACTACCGTGTAATAAGTATCTTTCACCTCCCACCATGATTCTGAGGCCTCCCAGGCCATTGTGGAACTGTAAGTCCAATTAAACCTCTTTTTCTTCCCAGTCTTGGGTATGTCTTTATCAGAAGCATGAAAATGGACTAACACAGCCAAGTACAAGTAGGACAACTAGAGACAGTCTCTATATTCCAAAACTCTTCAAAGTATTTAAATTAGCCAGTCCACAAGGAACCTGCAAAACCTTGCTAGACCCACTCTTCTTGCCATGATTAAGCTGTCCCCTCATGCTCCAGCTTGCTATTAGCTGGTCCCATGTGCACAGCCTTGATGGTCCCGCCTGGCAGCTTTCTCTCCATTGCAGGTATATGTAACAATAAGTTCTGCTTTTCACCTACACAAATGTTAGTATGTTGTGCCTTACCATCAATAAAATGTTTAAACTTGTGCCACGAGTGGTAGCTCACACCTGTAATCTCATCACTTTGGGAGGCCAAGGCGGGCAGATCACAATGTAACAAGATCGAGACAATCTTGGCCAACGTGGTGAAACCCCATTTACTACTAAAAATACAAAACTTGGCGTGGTGGTGCATGCCTGTAATCTCAGTTACTGAGGAGGCTGAGGCAGGAGAATTACTTGAACCAGGGAGTCTCAGGTTGCAGTGAGCTGAGATCATGCCACTGTACTTCAGTCTGGCAACAGAGTGAGACTCCATCTCAAAAATAAATAAATAAATAAATAAAAATTAAACCTTACAAAACAACTACTTGCCAGCAAAATTTTATGTGCTGGAAATAAAACAAGGAATAAGCTAACAAAACCCTTCCCTCAAATAACTTTCCTTCTCGTAGATTTTGAGGTTAAAAACTTAGGGGAATATCAGATATTACACAGAAACATCGTCTATCTTTCACATTTAAAAACACAGATGATGAGAGATCCAAGATGGCCAATTAGCAACAGCTCAGGAATGTAGCTCCCAGTGAAAGCGCAGAGAACGAGTGGACGCCGCACTTTCTGACGAATTTTTGTTGCCCACAGACCAGGAGATTCCC
>CAUYQU010071161.1:0-20855 GCA_963574635.1 Cheracebus regulus | reverse complement strand
TGAGGGGAGATAGCATGGGGAGAAATGCCAGATATAGGTGATGGGGAGGAAGGCAACAAATTACACTGCCACGTGTGTACCTATGCAACAATATTGTATGTTCTTCACATGTACCCCAAAACCTAAAATGCAATAAAAAATAAAATTAAAAAAAAAAAATTAAAAACAGAGCAATCCTTTATTACAATATGATCCAGCAATCCTCCTACTGGGTATTTATCCAAAGGAAGGGAAATCAGTATATTAAAGTGTTACTGCACCCCCATGTTAATTGCAGCACTATTCCCAATAGCCAAAATATGAAATATACATAGAAGGGGTCTAGGTTGGAGGAGCCTAAATGTTCATCAATGGACAAATGGATTAAAAAAAGTGGTATGTATGCACAATGGAATACTATTTCGCCCCCAAAAAGAATGAAATTATGTAATTTGCAGCAACATGGATAGACCTGGATGTTAGAAGGTTAAGCAAAATAAATGAGGCACAGAAAGACAAATATTGTGTGTTCTTGCTCATATATGAGAGCTAAAAAGTTGATCTGGTTTCATGGAGGTACAGAGTAGAATGATAGACACCAGAGGCTGCGAAGCGGAGTAGGGGTTGCGGGGATGAGGGCAGGGGGTGGGGAGTAGGTGGGTGGAGGGAGATTAAGAAAGATTGATTAATGGATATAAATATACAGTTAGAAGGAAAGTTCTAGTGTTTGATAGCAAAGTGGAGTGGCTATCAATGACAGTATGTTGTATATTTCAAAATAGCTAGAAGATTTAAAATGTTCCCAACACAAAGAAATGACAAATGTTGGAGGTAATGGATATTCTAGATACCTATATTTGATCATTACACACAGTCCTTTAGCTTTTCAGTTGTCATTTGCTTGCCTCAACATATCACATGTACCCCATAAATATGTATAAATATTATGTAGCAGTAAATAAAGTTTATTTCTTCCTTTCCAGCAGGGACCATTATGATAACAATCTGGGCAGATACCCAGAAAGAACAATATTGCCAATTACTGAACCTTTCCCTAAAAAGTGAAACGGCAACCCCCTTTCCACTGGGCCAACCAGTCCCACCCCAGCTGTCTTACTGGGTGGTGGTGGAATCTGTAAAGATAGGGCTCAGAGTGTCCAAAGCACCTTTATCTCTAACCTTTGATCCTCCTCTAAACAACTTTATCTCTAACCTTTGATCCTCCAGCCTCAAAAGGGATAAAAGGCAGTGGGTGCACAGTTCTGACCTCCTTTGAGGTTACAGTTCAGCTCCTCCAGCCCAGACCCCCTAGAAACGTGAGTGGCAAGGACATACACTAAAACACAGGAGTGGGAACCTATGGGCAAGAGAGAAGGATCCAGAGGGGATAAAGGGGAAAACCGAATGAAAATTTAAAAGGTCCCGGAATAAGCCAGTAATTATAGGGAGTACCTGAGGAGTGGACTCAATTCATGAAAGCCGAGGTCCAACAGAAACTAAAAATGAGTAAATAAGTAACATTGCGTCTTTCAGAGTTCAATTCTGAGGGAGTGCTCTGGACTGAGACAAGAAAATGGCACTACTCACTCACATGATTGACAGCCATTAGTTATCTTGGGAAAACACCCATAGTTACACCTCAGCTCTGACTTGATATAGTTAAAAACGTACCCCCATGCAATTATTATGTAGTGGAAGAAAGTTCAAATCGTTGTAGAAAATTCTTCAGCCTTTCTTTGTCACATGCATAGAAATACAGTAAAAATGCCAAGAAAGGAAGAAATAGCTTATGTGTGTTCCGGGCACAAGCAAATGCTTAATAAATAATTATTTCATAGATACACACATTCAGTAATGCATATTTTGTGTACCACATGTACTACAGACACACTCTTATTTATACATATTTCATTTATATTTAATTGCATTCTTTCTTAAACTGCTAAAATGTTATTTTCTTTCTTCATTTGTATAACTCATAAAATCTTCCCTCTTTGACATCTTTCTTCCTTTAGTTTTTTAATTGTTATTTGCTTGCACAAAATAATGTCCCAGAAATTATTTCCCCAGCCTGTTTTCTTAATGTATCCCTGTCCAACTTTCTCCCTTTTCTATATACACACACTCGCACATCCCACATACTACACTCTAGTCTCCTTTACTTTAACTTCCTAAAGACAGCTCAACATATACCTTTTAATCAGAATTTAATAGCTATCCATAAAACATTCAAATATTTTATTTATTTCATTGTAACCACAATTAATCTTGTTTTTCCCTATGCTTAACAAGCCCGATGATAAAACCTTGAGAGGGCAACATATAGTTATTAACACAATAATAAATATATTTACAGCATAAATTGTATAAAATGAAAATATTTGTCCTTTGTCTATCTGACAAATCTGTTTGTTAAATCAAACCTATTCCTGTGGCAAATTAGAAGCATTTCAATTTTTAAAAGCACTTTTATGCCTTACATAACTAAAAATGGGTGATTTATGGAAATTCTAAGATTATTTTTAAGACAAATTAAAAATGCTTATAAATAGAACTTCTTACCTTTATCTATCAATATCTAAAATGACAGCTTGTTTTTCATGATTACTGAATGTCTGTCCAGTCATTGGCTAAATAGTCACCTGAGAGCCACACACCCCTGAGTCTTAGGGGAAATAAATATTTTTATTTTAAGTAAAGTGATGGCTGTAACAGTGCCAGATGCTTCGCACTCTGGCCAATAGTAGGTTCATCTTTGTTTTCACCTTTCCCCCACTCTTCAAGTCCAGCCACCTCTGATAATGAGCGTTCACAAGTTTGTCATTTGGCTCTCTATGCCTTTGAACGCCTTTTGTCATTAGGCTAAAAGCCTCAATATCACTTCCTCCGTAAGGTGGCCCCAGTGACCCACAACAGAATTAACCATTCTCTTCCCTGTGTTGCTTGGTACTCCTGTGGCTCTTTTCCCCCAGGGGTGTGTATTTCCCTACGTGGCTTTGGTTTCAGAACTCCTTGAAGACAAGGACCATGACTTATTTGCTGTTGTATTCCCACACATGCTTGGCATATGGTAGGTGTGTAATAAATATTCCTTTCATGGACTTATTGAATCATTTCTGGTCTGCATTCAGCATATTTTTTGTATCGCTACTAACTAATGATGCCCAGCCAGTACAGTGGAAGTGGACCCCAGCCTCACACAGCAGAAGCCGATTGTCCCAACTTCTTTGTTAGGTCTGCTTCCCTGGCAACAGCTAGCGGCCTTTACCTCCCCTAGATCCCTTTGAGTCTCTGTTTACTGCTGCATCTCTTTTTGTGTTTCCCTAGAAGTGAGATTGAGAACAAAACCTCTGAAATGCATACGATTTGCAAAGATTTATCTGCTAAAAAATGTTTTTGTAAAAATTCAGTTAAGCTTACCTCACATACTTCAGTAGCTCTCCCAGCAATGCCTAGCACAGCTTCTGACTCAAAATAGATTGGATCAATTGGTTTTATCGGGGCTATAAAATTTCCAAGGAAGTTAAGATATTTCAGATGGTAAAAATGATACCATCATTTTGGAATGTCATTTTCATGGGTACATACATGGGGCTGGAGAGGTTAAATGATAGAAAATGCTGTGCTTCCCATGTCGTTACCAACAATGCTCACAAGCTACTGAGAGTTTTGCTTTTTTATTTTTTATTTTTTGTAGAATGGGGTCTTACTATGTTGCCCAGGCTGATCTTGAACTCCCGAGCTCAAGCAATCCTCCTACCTCGGCCTCCCAAAGTGCTGGGATTATAGGCATGAGCCACCACACCTGACCTACTGGGAGTTTTGACATATGCTACTGCGGTAAACTTGTTTCATAAATTCAGTAGAGATGGACTTCAACTCAACCCCAATTTTGAAGGACAACATCAAAATGGAGGAAGATAGACTGTACTGAACACGGAGCTGCAGCCAGCCCCACATGCCCCTTTCGGATGGACCTCCAACCTCCAGCTTGCTTCAACTCACTAGTAACACAAGGAGATCGTAGATTTAGAACATTTTTGCAGTGGGAGGGACCTTAGAAATCATCTGGCAAAGTTGGTCCAGCCCAGAGACCTTAGGAGCTCAGGTTCACTAAAGGGGCAATGGGAGAGCCAGTGCTATTTTCAATATTTCAAAAAAGTCTAGTGGAAATCACGCATTTGCTAGCAACCATACAAAAGCTTTTGAAAGGTAGACTTACTTATGTTTGCTTTTAGTTAAGATTTTGCCAATTCTGTATTACAAAATCTTTTTCTCTTGCTGACTTAAGTCTTTGAGTAATAAAGGATGGAAAATAACTCATCTGTTGAGTAGATACCTAAGGGAAATGCAGTCAGCACCTCATAGGAATAGCTGCACTCCCATGGTAATTCACAAGAGGTGAGATATGGAAACATTTTAAGTGCTCATTGATGGATGAATGGATTTTTTAAATGGATACACACATGTGTGCGCACACACACACAAAGTGGAGTAGTATTCTGTCTTTAAAAAGAAGATATTGCCATTTGTGACAATATGGGTAAATGTGGAGGGCATTATGCTAAGTGAAACAAGAGACAGAAAAATACTGTATCGTTTTATATAGAGAACCTAAAAAATGTTTTAAGTCAAAAAAATAGACACAGAGTAGATGAGTGGTTACCAAAAGTGGGGAGGGAGGAAATGGGGAGAAGCAGGTCAAAGGATACCAGTTTCCAGTTGGGTAGAATGAGTAAGTCTAGAAACCTAATGTACAGCATGGAGACTATAGTCATAATGCATCGTTGTACTGTCTACTGAAAATGTGCTGAGAGAGTAGATTTTGGGGGCTCTCACCACAGAAAAAGGGTGAGGGTACCTATGGAGAGTGGTAGATGCATTAATTTGTTTGACTGTAATAATCATTTTACTGTGTATCTGTATATCAACACATCATGTTGCTTACCTTATATACAATACAAATAATTTTTTAAAAATGTAGAAAAATAATTTATTAAATGGCAAGGTATTTTGAGCAGATCAAATTTTTTAAAACAAAGTCCATGCAAAGAGAAATAGCAGAAGAGTTTCATGGTGGGAAAAAGTTTGCAAACTACTGACCTCTTCCAACCCTCTCACTTTATAACTGGGAAAGGAGCCTGAGGTGGAGTGAGGTGCGGGTCCCCTGACAAGCTAGAGGCAGTCAGGGTGACCAGATCCACAGCTCCTCGGCCCGTGCTCTCAGGGCTCTGTTCCGTTTCCTTCCCTGAACCTGTCTTTGGTTCCAGATCTTCCTAACATCCTGGGGTGGCTCAGGGAAGAGAGCACACTGCGTCCGGAGGACGGCGACCACTGCAGATCCCAAGAGCAGGAAAAGCTGGAGACCAGCGACACCCACTGCCCAGACCGTGTGAGAGCTGCAAGTGTCCCAGGCAGAGGACCTCAGAACTGGGGCTGGTGTGGACAGTGTGGATGACTAATGGCGATAGCTGAAGGAAAGCACACTGAACAGGAGTAAAAGATAAAGACAGCGTTTGTTTCCTGGAGCAAGGCTTTCCTTATCACAGGGGCATTGGGAGTGCCAGACACTTACTGCACTGGCTTGTGGTGGCGGACCACTGGCCCTGCGGGGTGGGGTGAAAGAGCAAGTGATAGGTGGAGACCGAGGAAAGACAAAGGGAAGGACGCAGGACGACTCCCAGTTGTGCGGGGGACACACTTGCCTCTTGAGATTTCCCTGGTCACCTCTCCCATCGTACCTGATTCCTGCCTCTGTGAAAAAACCTGATTCAGCCTCTGAGGCTGAACCCATGGCCGGGCTCACCCAAAAGTGGGGCAGGGGAATTCCTGCAGGGGACTGTCCGAAACGATTCTAGAATGGGGCCAGTCGGGATTCCAAAGAAAAAAGTACTAACATGCCAAGGTGATGAGTTAAAAGTATTCACCGTATCAGGTGAACTGTATTACAGGGGGCTGCAGAGCATGCTCCCGAAGGACAGTGAGACCAGGGATGTCCTATCTAGGTATGTCTGCAATGAGGTCAGGGCATGGAGCTTATATGAGGGTTTCAGGAGTTTGACTCAGGGCTGGGGCTAGTCTCTTTCAGTGTTTTGGGTAAAAACCGAAACCCGTTTATCAGTGCCTGGAAATGTTCAAGCGCCCCACGTGGGTTCCAGCCTGCAGGAGAAAATGTGCGTCTGGCTGGGAGAGTGGTGCAGGTGCTCTGTGCTTCCCAGGACCTGAGAAAAAGTGGGAGGAGTTGGAGGACCCTACAATACTGTTTGTTTTATTCAGGTGCTGGTTGAGGCACTTTGTATGTATATTAAGTCATTCTTTCCTCACAACAACTCTGTGAGTATATACTAATATTATCCCTATTTTATAGATGGAGAAATGGAAACAGAGGTTAAGACTCTCATCCAAAGCCATGCAACTAGTAAGTGGCGGTACTGCGATTCAGATCCAAGCAGCTGGCTCAGCGTCCACACTTGTAATCACCGTGGTGTTCATACCTTCTATTGAAATGTACCTTTTTCCTCTCAGTCTCAGACTGTGGATTCTTTTTCTTTCTGTCTTTTTTTAAGATGGAGTCTCACCCTGTTACCCAGGCTGGAGTGCAATGGCACGGTCTCAGCTCACTGCAACCTCCGCCTCCCAGGTTCAAGCAATTCTCCTGCCTCAGCCTCCCAAGTAGCTGGGACTACAGGCATGTGCCACACACCCGGCTAATTTTTGTGTTTTTAATAGAGACTTTGGCCAGGCTGGTCTTGAACTCCTGACCTTGTGATCCGCCCACCTTAACCTCCCAAAGTGCTGGAATTACAGGCGTGAACCACCACGCCCGGCCTCAGGCTGTGGATTCTGAAAGGTCAGAAACTTAGATTTACTCATTGCTATATCCACTCTGCTTAGCTAAGTACCAGACACATGGTATGTTCTCAACCAAAGTATTCTCTTTCCCCTCAAATCCTCCATATTTCTAGGATTCCAGGAGCCCCCTGAGCCATCATAGATTTTATTCCATCAACCCCACTTCAATCCCTTCCACCCAACAGGCTTGCTCTCTCATAAGCAGGGTCCCCTACTCAGAGTATTTATTTCCCTTTTCCCTTTCTCCCCTCCCCAGATCCTACAGGGCCTTCCATTTGATGAGGTCCTGCAATCAGAAATACTAATTTATGCCAATGTGAATCACTTACAAGTTATTTCCTCTTTTGGTAGAATTTACTATCCCAAGTAGAAGAAATTCCAAATCCATTAATTCAGACAATCCATCAGTTCACTCTGACTCGTTAGACTGTCCCCTTCTGAGACTGTCCCCAGGTTAGGGACTGAATGGGACATGCTGCTCCTTCAGTCAGTGTGATCACAGCCTCCTGTGGTGGCGTCCCACCTGGGAGCTTCCTCCAGCCCTCCTCCCTGAGGACATTCCCTCTCCGCTCCCCCACTCCCTGAGCAGCCGGCAGAACTGCCAGGACCGGAGTTCAGCTGTCCTCAGCAGCTGCTGTCCCCTGCCCTGATGGCTAAGCTGCCCACCTGCAGTATTCTGCTGGAGGCATGCAGGGATGTCTGGGGGGCTCCCATGGGATAAGGGGGTTCCACAACCCCACCCTCGGGTGGAGCAATCAGCCTCTTGGAAGAAATCTCGCTAAGAAGCCATGTGGGGAGAATTGGTGAGGGAAAGTTTGACCCTGTAGAACGTGGGAACCTCAGAGCCTTGTGTCTCCTGAATGAGCCAGAAGACCTCTGAGCGGCCTCGAATGGCACGACCCACTCTCTCTCACCCCTTCTCATTACCCAAGAACTCTCTGAATGTGGGAATTTCCTCCCAGGCCTTCCTGATGCAATGGAAGAAGCATGGGATTAGCTGCCAAGCAGGAGAATTTGCGTTCTGGCCATACTGTCGACTGAGCGTGTGCTGGCATTGTGTACTTACACTCTACATGTATGCACTCACGGAATCCCTGCACCCACCCTAAGAGGCTGGCAACCGGCGCGTCGGTCTCTCCACCTGGGCATTTCTCCTCCCACGCTGCAGCTCTGTCTCGCTGCAGCCTCACAGTGCTCCCCGTCTCAGCTCGGCTTCTGCCGCAACCATCTCTGCCTTCTCACACCTCGTTTGCTGGTGGTCTCGCTGCTGTCCTCTCCATTTTGATTGTATTGGCAAAGTCCCATAATGATCTTCATGCTGCCAGTTTCGGTGTGTATTTTCCGCATTTTATGTCATCTCTCTGTGGCAGTTGATGAAGTGACTGCTATCTCTTATTCAGCTTCCAGAATACTGTGTTTTCCCCTACATTCACCTGTTCAAAATCTAAACCATCTTTGATTTCTGCCTCTCTTCTCTCGAGTTGATGACTGCGTTTGTATTATTATACCTCTGAACACTGTACTTCCCTTCTTTGCTGTACTTATTACGTTATATTGTAATTTTTGTTACCCATTATGTCTTCTATGCGGCAGAGAACTCCTTGAGGGAAGACCATCCTCCATCTCAGTCTGTGATTCATAGCAGGTCCTCAACACATTGCTTATGGCATAAATTCACACATGGGTCATTGCTGGGGAAGGCCAGGCATATGGATAGCTCACGTAATGTGTTTGCAACTACAGCGATTGGTTGGAAACAGGACTACATGGTAGAGGAGCGTGGTTTTGTGTGTGTGGGTTTCTTTGTTTGTTTGAGGGATGCCTAAGACCCGAGAGAAGTGGTCTCAGGAGAGAGGAGGTTTTTAGAAAAGGGGAGCGCAAAGCACGTTTGCAGGCGAGGGGGAAAGACCGTGGAGTAGGAGGAAACCTGGAATGAGGGGAAAGTGGCTGAAGCAGGGGCCTGTGAGGAAAAGCCAGGAGGGGCCCAAGCGCACAGGCGAAGGGATGACTGGAAGGTGGAGAAGCCAGGCGCTCTCCTGCCCAGCTGGGCCCCTGCCCTCTGCAGCCGCTGCCAGTGCCTGAGCACGCCCTCAGCTGGGACTCCCAGTCCACAGGCATCAGCACGCCCATTCCCACCCCAGCTGCAGCCTCTGCGAGACCCAGGGAACAGGGGCTGCTTGTCCTCTGCGGACAGCAGAGTCACCACCCAGATGTGAAAAATGCCTCTCTCAGGCCACAGCACAGAGCCCCCGCGCGCCCCCAGAGCCCCTACAGCCGCCCCAGCCCCAGAGCTCCTTCGCCGACTCGCTCCTCCTGCTTAGTGTCATTCCTGCTTAGCTGGAGGGCCTGGCAGGGCCAGAGGACATCGTGGGTGAGATCCTGTTGTTACCAGAAATGGGTCCCGATCTAGGCCCCAAGGGGGGGTTCTTGGCTCTCACACAAGAAAGAATTCGGGCCAGTCCATGGCGTATAGCAAGTTTAAAGGTAAAGGAATCAAAAATGGCTACTCCATAGGCAGAGCAGCGGCATGGGCCACTCAGCTGCTTAGACTAGTTGTTACTTCTTGATTATATGCGAAACAAGGTGTAAATTCTTCATGAGTTTTCCAGAAAAGGGGTGGTCAATTCCCAGAACTGAGGGTTCCTCCCCTTTTCAGACCATAGGGGTTCACTCCCTGACATTGCCATGGTGTTTGTAAAATGTCACGGTGCTGGTGGGAGTGTCTTTTAGCATACTGATGCATTAGAATTAGCGTATAATGCACACTAGGGATGACCAGAGGTCACGCTAGTCGCAGTCTTGGTTTTGGTGGGTTTTGGCGGCTTCTTCACCACGACCTGTTTTATCAGCAAGGTCTTTGTGAGCTATCGCTTGTGCCAACCTCCTATCTCACCCTGTAACCAAGAACGTCTTAACCTGGGAATGCAGCCCAGTAGGTCTCAGCTTATTTTACCCAGCCCCTATTCAAGATGGAGTTGCTCTGGTTCAAATGCCTCTGACACTATTACTCTTGCATATACTAGGCATAAAATAGTCCAAAAAAACACAAACAAAAAATGCTCTAAAACCTCTTGTAACTCTGCTGCTAAGGGACTTGTACTCAGCGTATTCCACTGTTCCAAGTAGGCACCCCGCTCTACTAGAGTGGATGTTTGTGCCAGCCCTGTCCGGCAGGTGTGGTTACCCATGAATGCACCCATCTCGCTATTGGGTAAGTCGTCCACACGATGACTGTGGCCTATCCTGCCACACTCTTATGAGCCCGAAGGGCAGCATACGTAGTTGCTAACTGCTTTCCCAGTCCGGAGGGCTGTTACCCATGAATGCACCCATCCTACTATTAGTAACTGCTTCTCTATTAAGGAATACCAGAGCTCAGCTCCCTTCCACAGCCAGGACCGAAGGCCTCTTGGTGTTCTCAGGTGCTCTGTGTGCTGGCCCTAACAGAAACAAAGTGGTCGCATGTACATCTAGTTCAAATGGGCACCCCTGGCTAACTCTCTATTGTGCTTGTGCCCACTAAATAGCCTGCTTGGTTGCCAGGAAGGCTGTGTCAGCTGCACATCCCAATCCCAGGCAAGAGGGGTGTTGCGGCTTCTAAACCTGTAAGAGAATCAGAGGTGAGCACAACAACGTCATCAGTGAGGCCATGGCACACGGCGGGCCGCACCGGGAAAATCTCGTCACCCTCCCGTGACGCTCTGGAGCGATGTAGACGAAGAAGTACGCATTGTCCAAGTCCACCACACGGGCGCCATCCAGTTTCTCTGTCCAGCAGTCCCCAGATCTGTGACGGAAGGTGCAGCTGCCTGCAGAGGGGCTGTCCCCTTATTCACTTCCTGATCATCCACTGTCATCTGCCAAGTCCCATCAGGCTTTCTCACGAGCCAAACCGGTGAACTGTAGGGGCTGTGGGTGCCACACACTATTTGTACCTCCTCTAACTTCTTAATAGTCTCAGTTATCTCTGTATGTCCACGTGGCAAACAGTATTGACGCGTGGAGGTAACCTGTCGGGGTTGTGGCAGAGCTTGGAGCTGGTGATGATGTCTACGCAGATTTTCTATACAAACTCAGAGTCTGAATTCTCTGGCTGTGGTGTGCAAGTCCAGACCATTCAAAATGTCCCTCCCCAGAATATACTCAGGCGTGGGAGAGACATACACAGCATATAGGCAAGGAGCTGCAGCCAGTGCCGAGATGCAAAGACACAGATTTCGCCTTCACTGACTGGCCCCCATAGCCATCAAGGGATGCAGCTTTGCCCAGAAACTGATCTGGGCTCAGGGATGATGGACTGCCAAGTCCACACACGGCCTTTGGTTGTCCAGTGCCCCCCACAAGCTGGGCACTTTGGCCAGGTCTCTTATCAGACGGAAGAGGCTTTACACTTTCGCCTGACTGCAGCAGGTGCTTTCGGAACTGAACACTTGGGTGGGACTGGGTTGTGCAGCAACATTCTTCTCCCGACTGACTCACTAAGTCTGTACATGACGTGACCTGCTTGACTCCTGCACCTCAGCGAGGGCACAGGGACCACAGGAAATGTATTCCACCATCACGGGGGAGGGTCCCTGGGCTCACCCATGGGCCCAACAGCTGTCCATTCCGATGGATCACTGGGCAAGCCTGCAACAGAGGTTCTTCCTCCTCCCCGCACTGTGTCCTGCAGCACAGTCACAAACGCGCATCTGACTCTGCTGGCAAAGGCACGCTCCTCCTGGGCGCTGTGCACCTCCAGGGGCTTCAGCTCCTTCTCTGTACTCTCAGGAGGCCTGTCCATTGCCTCTCACGTTTCCACTGGGACCCATCCAAGCAACACCACTGCCACTGCGTACCACAGCTGACCTGGGAGCCCTAAGGGGCTGAAGACCCACTCACCTCATCCTGCTGACGTCACCCATTGTTAGGTCCAGGGTCAGGGTCCAGCCCATGCTTAGGTCTGAGAGGCGTGGATGGATAGCTGAAAGAACACTGGGCGGGGGGCCGTAGGGAGGCGAAACAGGGTTTTATTCAGGAGCTCTCTCATCAGCAGCTCTCTGCACTGTTCGCTCTGCGGCTGCTGCTTGAACCAGCTGCTCCCACGCACAGCGGCATGGCTGCCTCTCCCCTGCTTTCAGGGGCAGCAGCTTAACTCTCTCTGGGCAAAAGCTGGTTCCTGGCTCCCCCTGCATGCCTGCCAGACAGACAGCTTTGGCTCTGTCTCTCTCTGGATGCAGGCATGCTGAGCCGTGTCAAGCCATGCCCAAGAGCCAAGCCAAGCCCTGTGCACAGCACCAGCAGGGCAGTTATACCTTTTCAGACAACAGTGGCTCCTAACCAGGTATGAGCTTACACAAACAGGTTACAGAACAGGTGGAGTCTGCGCCTGCACCCTAAACCTTCTCAGTCACTCTGGCCCAGATGTCTGCCTCTGCCTACTGTTGACCAAAGCACATCCATGTACCTTACAAGATCAGATGTCAATCAGGAAAGGCGCTATATATATTGGGTCAGAAAACAAGTATGGGTCACTGATAGAGAGGTGGAAATAGCTGGCTGGAGCTGCAGCTCCTTGTAATTTAAGAAGAAGCGGCTTCAGTGTAATAATCAGGGAAGGTAGGCAGAATTTTGCAGAGCTTTATAGTCAAGTATTCTTTTTTTTTTTTTAAAGATGGGGTTTCACCCTGATGGCCAGGCTGGTCTTGAACTCCTGACCTCAGGTGATCCACCCACCTCGGCCTCCCAAAGTGCTAGGATTACAGGCGTGAGCACCGTGCCCAGTAGTCAAGTATCCTTTAACAAATATTTGAGTCTTGCTATGTGCCAGACACTAAAGACAGAACAGTCAATAAAACAAAAAAATCACTGCCCTCAAGGAGATTACCCTCTAGCATGAGGGTGTCAGAGGTGTTTGAACTACAGCAACTCTATCTTGAATAGGTTCTGGGTTAAATAAGGCTGAGATCTACTGGGCTGCATTCCCAGGAGGTGAAGACATTCTGAGTCACAGGATGAGACAGGTTGCAGTTACGAAGCCAGCCCAAACCCACCAAAATCAAGAGTGACAAGAGTGACTTCTGATCGTCCTCTGCTACACTTCCACCAGCACTGTGACAGTTTACAGATGCCATGAAAACGCCAGGAAGTTACCCTAGATGGTCTAAAAAGGGGAGGAACCCTCAGCTCCTGAAATTGCCTACCCCTTTCCCAGAAAATTCATGAATGATCCACCCCTTATTTAGCATATAATGAAGAAATAACCATAAAAATGGGCAGCCAGCAGCCCTGGGGCTGCTCGGCCTATGGAGTACCCATTCTTCACTCCTTTACTTTCTTAATAAACTTACTTTCATTTTACTGTATGGATTCACCTCAAATTCTTCCTTGAGTGAGATCCAAGAACCTTCTCTTGGGGTCTGGATCAGGACCCGTCTTCCGTAACAAGGAGACTAAAAATAAACATATTGTGAAAGAAAAATAAATCTCAGGACCCCAAGATCACTAAGCCAAAGGGAAAAGTCAGGCTGGATGCTACGTCAGGCAAGCCTGCCCCCCATTTTATTCCTAAATAAGACCGTTACAAAGATAAAAACGCTGCATACCTCCTTCATGATTTGGCCACTAGAAAATTCCTTGTGAGCCCCAAAATCTTCACCCTAAAAGGGTTCTGTTGAGTTTTACCCTGACAATGTAAATCGATAGCTTATCCTCACAGGTTCAGGACAAAGGACAGAACGCTAAGTCATCCCACTGCTCACCTGAGACAAATGCCTATCTGAATGCTTCCTCTGATGTAAAAATGCAGACCCCACTCGTCAAGCGTAAATTTTATATTCGGGTGAAAGACTGCTCAAAAAATAAAAAGAATACAACTGTGTGTCTCTTATCTGCCCACACCTTTAAGAATTTTCTTCCTCCTTCCCCAATAGCCACGCTTTCCCCTTTAAATACTGAAGCCCTCAAAACCATCTTTGGAGGAAGGCACAGAGCTGCCTCCCAGGCACACAGGCTTAACCTTGGCAAAGAAAACTTTCTAAATCGATGGAGACCTGTCTCAGATATTTTTGGTTTACAATCTTAAATAAGTAACTTGTATAATGTATTGGAAGGTGATAAATACTATGGAGAAAATCAAGTAAAGATGTGGTGTCCAACCTCCAAGACGTCCCCCAGTTCACCTCCTGGAAACACACCTTGTATTTCTTCCCACGTTGAAAGGAGCTGGCCTGCGAGACCAACCTGTTATGGCAAAAGTAACGGTGTGTGCTTCCAAGCCTAGATTATAAAAGATATTGCAGCTTCTGCCTAGCTGCCTTAGATTGCTTGTTCTGGGGGAAGCCAGCTGCCATGTCATGACGCACACTCAAACGTTCCTGAGGGAGGTCCATGTGGGGAGAACTGAGGCCTTCTACCAGCGGCCATGTGAATAAGCCATCTCAGAAGCCAGTCCTCTATCTTGGCTGACATGTGACTATAACCTGAGAGGAGATCCCAAGCCAGAACCATTCAGCTAAAGCACTCCCTAATTCCTAACCCCCAGAAACTGTGCAAGATACCAAACGTCTGTTGTTTTAAGCTATTAAGTTTGAGGGTAATATGTTACACAGCAATAGTTAATGAACACAAAAGGGAACCAGGACTGATGACAAGGTGGGCTGGGGTGTGAAATTTAAAACAGGATGATCAGAGTGGTCCTCACTTAAAAGGTGAGACCATAAGCAGAGATTTAAAAGAGGTCTGGGAGCTAGGCATGCACATATCTGCGGAAAAGAATGCCAGACAAAGGAAAAAGCCAGTGCAAAAGGCTTGAGGAGCGAGCCTGCCTGGATGTGAGGAATGGTAAGGATGTGTGCTGGAGCGAAGAATAAAGGGAGAGAAGTCAGAGATAAGTCTTAAGAGGTCACGAGGGGAAGGGCAGTGGCTGATCATAAAAAATGGCTATTGGATTGAGCTCCATAGACGTCATTGTTGACCTTGACAAAAGCAGTTTCAGGGAAATGATGGAGATGAATGCCTGCTTGAAGTGGATTTACAACATAATGGAAGAAAGGAATTGAAGGCAGCAACTCTTTCAAGGAGTTTTGCTATAAGGAAGAAAAGAGAAATCAGATGCAGCTACGGAAAAAGTGGGGTCAAGAAAAGATTAATCATAGCATGAGGGCCCGCTAATGAGAATGACGGAGTGATGACAGACGGTAGACAAAGATAAGTAAAATTGCTAAGCAGTACCCTTGAGTAGGTGAAAGGGGACAGGATCGAAGACACAGGCCGAAGAGTCAGACTCACAGAGTAGACAGAGGGTTCCTCTGTGTTAGAAGCAGAAAGGCAGAGTATAAGGAACAGACACTCTAGGACACTGGCTGCAGTGGTAGGAGGCGATGGCAGTTCTCGTCTGATTATCTTTGCTTACTGGAGAAAGTCAAAGATTTTCTTGGCAATATGCTGATAAAAACTATGAATAAAATGAACCTCTAGCCAGTAAGTAAGAAAGACAGAAAATAAAGGTCCCAGTGGAGGAAAAACATACCTTAACATAACCTGTTGTTTAGAAAAAATGGCACGGCACACAGAAGAGAATCTATAGAACTAGAATAAGAAATATGAATTAGACCAGAACACTGGCAATCCCCTTGCCAGACCTAAGAATTTTTATCAGTTCTTCAGCATGTCTACTTTATATCCTTTATAATTTGTGTATGCATTTATGTGTGACTTAGCCATATGGTAAAGGCATAAAGTCCTAACTTTAGAATATGGGCTCAGTTATTCTTAATTCAATCATCTTCGTAAGGTCCCAAAGTAAAAAGATACTTTTCCTATAGAGACGGATCTGGAGTGGATGGTCCTTACCCAACTTTCAGAGTGGTTCAAAGGTGTTCAGAACCAGCAAAGACAGAGCATCCCTTCAGGGTTTTCCAGGAGGGCATACCGTATTGTATAAAATCACTCAATGTTACATTCAAGATCATCCCTCCGTTTACACCCAAACAGTGTCCCTGAAGTAAACTGGTACACTTGTCTGTCCCTGTCCTCCAGGTAAAGTGTTTCTTTCAGCGTGGAACTTTAAAAGGCATCACTCTGTCTACAGTTATTACAGTGGGCAAACATTAGCTCCAATTGGTCCTATTAAGCCCCCATTCAAATAGAACCAGTGGCAGGGTGCCCTGCGTACTCCAACATGCTTTGATATGCTTGAACTCCCTAAACAGGAAGCCTGACTTAGCTCCTCCACCCTAGGCTCTCTACCTCCCCTTTGTTTCATTAACTGAGGGGAGAATAATTCCTTTTTTTTTTAAGACCCATCTAGGAAAAGTGAAATAGCCTGCTGATTTTCCCTAAACATCATGAGTTATTTTCAAGTCTCTTTAGGTGGCACTGGGGGAGGTTGGTGGAGAAAGTGGCAGAGGGAGTGTTTGACTTATGTTTGAGAATTGTGCTACAATAAACAGATTTAAAAAAAAATTAGATTCCTTCTGTTTGTGATTTTTATTCAAACACAACGCTTCTCTTTAAGAAAAAATCCTCATTGTACTGACACTGTGCATTTCCAAAGCCCTCAAATTAAATTATAAGAGAATGAGAAAATTGGGCTATTAAAATATTTGAGTTAGTTACTGAAGTTGGGTGAGGAGGAAAAAAAGGCTGTTCCAGCTTCCCCTACCTCCTACTTACAACCTTCCTTCTATCTCCCCCTCCCTCCTCTCTTGCTGTCACTTTCTCTCTCCCCCTCTCTCCCAGTCCTACTCTGACAGGGGAAATAGCTTTTGGAGAATGGTGTGAGGGGCCCTTGGGAACAGGGTCCTGCCATGACTTCCAGTGATGGCCGTGAGGACCCTCAGATGGGGAGTGGGATTTGTCCTTCATCCTGTTGTTCTATTCCTCCTTTTCATGCCATTCCAATGGGAATCGCTCAGTCCATAGGCACTGCGTTGCCTCTATGTCCAAAGCACCATGATCTATAATTTGAGAGGAGGAGAGGCTTAACGAACTGAAAGACAACAGTCTCTTTATAAAGAGAAATCACATATGAAATCAGTAGAGCACCAGATTTAACAAGTCTTTATAAAACACCATATCATGTTAAAGGAGAGGGGAAGAGAGAGGAGTGGAGGAGAACTGAGATTTATAAGTTGCCTCCTCTTTGCAAGGCACATTGTACTAGAGGATTCACATAGCATCTCTCACGTACTCCCCAAAATACGACACAGATACAGTCCCCACCTCTTTCTTTAGAGACAGCCTGTTGCCCAGTCTTGAGTGCAGTGGTGCGATCTTGGCTCACTGGAGCCTTGAACTCCTGGGCTTAAGCAATCCTCCTGCCTCAGACTCCCAATTTGCTAGGACTTCAGGTGTGTGCCACATCTGGCCAGTTTTTAAAAAATGATTTTTCATAGAGGCGAGGTCTCGCTATGTTTCCCAGGCTGGTCTTGAACTTCTGGACTCAAGGATTACAGGCATGAGCCACTGTGCCTGGCCCAGACGATGGAATTTTAAAGATTGACAGGGGCCGGGTGTGGTGGCTAAAGTCTGTAATCCTAGCACTTTGGGAGGCCAAGGTGGGTGGATCACCTGAGGTCAGGAGTTTGAGACCAGCTTGGCCAACGTGGCAAAACCCTATCTCTACCAAAAATACAAAAATGGGCTGGGCATGGTGGTGGGTGCTTGTAATCCCAGCTACCTGGGAGGCTGAGGCAGAAGAATTGCTTGAACCCAGGAGGCAGAGGTTGTAGTGAGCCAAGATTGCGCCATTGCACTCCAGCCTGGGCAACAAGAGTGAAACTCCACGTTTAAAAAAAAAAAAACAAGATCGACAGGAGAGGAGAGGACATCCCAGGCTAAGGGCAGAAATCCCTGGAGCCAGGTCAGAATTAAAGAAAGACTGGGTTGGCAGGGCTTAGGGAACAAACTCACGTCACCCTGCCCACAGTGCAATGGCCAGTTGTCGGGTAGGGTCCTGCACTTACTGGGAAACAAACACTTAGATTTAGGACTTGTTAGGGAGAAGAGTCTGAAACCCACTGCCATCCAGTATCAATTAAAATTGATATCAGTAGTCCACAGTGAGCTGGCTCCCTAGAGAGCTGCTTTTCTTCATTTGTTTCCCCCGTTAATTAAAAAAAATTTTTTTTGAGACAGGGTCTTGCTCTGTTGCCCAGGCTGGAGTACAGGGCCGTGATCTCCGCTCATTACAGCCTCCACCTGCCGGGTTCAAGCAAGTCTCCCACCTAGCTTTCCCGGTATCTGGGATGACAGGCACACACCACCACTCCTGGTTATTTTTTGTATTTTTTGGCAGAGACAGGGGTTCACCACTTTGGCCAGGCTGGTCTCAAGCTCCTGACTTCAAGTGATCTGCCCACCTTGGCCTCCCAAAGTGCTGCGATTACAGATGTGAGCCACTGCACCTAGCCGAGAATTGCTTTTCTTGAGCTTTGGGGCAATGAGTTCCATCCCAGTGCCTACCGTAAGAATTGTTGCTGAGGACCCTTTTCATGGTATTACACAAGATCGTCTTTATGGCATGCCTTAAGAACATTTTCTTTCTGGTTTTAGTATTAGGAATAAGTTGCTATGCTGGTTTTTACCTCATGACCCCTGTGGCTTGGGCATTTAATAAGCTGGAGAGGAAGCTTGGTATCAGTTGGTGGCCCACCAATAGCCAAGAGCTGGAATCGTTAGGGATACATTTTTAAATCCCCCTTGTCCCTCATCCTTGTTTTCCCTTTTTTTAATTCACCTACTTTTAATTTGATCTTGATTAACTATATCTGCATAAGCACCTTAAATCTTTTTTTTTTTTAAGCTATCTCCTACAGGAAGGAAAATCTTTTCTAGAATAAGGAAGAGAAGGAGGAAAAAAGAAAGAAAGGAGAAGGTAAAGAAGGTCAGAGACTACTAAAAGTCCAAGGAACCCATGAAGGCCTAAGTCAGATAGAATGACCAATTCTTTATAAGCACGGGGTGATGAATAATGCACAGCAAGACAAACGTCGAGAACAGAAACCTGTTCAGATCAGAGCAACAGAGCTAGTCGGTCGCGGGAGTCATGAAGCATCATGTGCTGTTAGGAGGCGCTCCAGAGAGCAGAGTACTGTATGAACCACAGGCAAGGACTGTTTGATCCCAACCCAGATTTTCAAGCTTAACGAGAGAAAAGGAAGGAAAATAGAGGAGAAAAATGTCTTCTCTGCGTTGCTACTCATGATTAGGATTGTTTGGAAACGCCGGTTTGTAATATTATCCTCGGGCTGAGCTTCTGTTTCTAATAGCGTCAGTGATCTTGTTATACCTATGGTTTTAAAATGTGTATATTTATGTAGTCCAGAAGTACTCAAATTCGCTGGCCTTTTAATACACAAATAACGATAGCTGAGCCCCTATCCTCTAGGGCTGCAGAAAATTCCTTTTGTCAGGTTCTCCTTCTCAGGGACCTCCAGTGGTCACTGAGAAAAGCTCCCCAGTTGCATAAACCCACTCTGTCACATGTCATCTCAGCCCAAGCCCTTGCCCCCCATAACACTGAGGTGCCATGCTCCTGATGTCACGTCTTAATATCTTGTAACTTGTGGGATTGCACCTCCCTCTACATGCAGTGCCTTCAATATGCATATAGCCGTGTTCCTTAGCTCCCCAAACCTGGCGTTTAACCTGAATCTGATCTGGGTGTGTAATAAATGTCCTTGGAACAAAGACATACAACAGCGAGTAGCTGACAAGTACCATTATGTCTCCATGCCCAGAATCTAGACCCAAAGATCTCCCTCTTTATCAGTTCAAAGCCCAACTCATTTCTCTGTCTCTGTAGAGCATCTACTGTCTTATGTACTAAATAAAACCATGTGGCACAACAAACAGTCCACAGCCTCTCCTGTCTGCTATCTGGTGTGCAGTAAAGAGACGACCAGGCCTGTGCATCACACCTGCCATCACTGGCCTCCTGCTCCTAGTGTGCAAATGCTTGAGCAAAACCCTATGCACTTCATATACACAGAATGCTCAGAATACCGCAGCTCAAATCCATGGGTAGAAAAAAATGTCCTAAATCTGCAGGTCACACTCCGATAATAGATCCAAATAGAATACTTAGCAGGTTTCCCCAAGGACAAATTAATTCTTACTTTATGTTGCTGGGCCAAACAGATCACTTATAAGACTCTCTCAGAACAAAAGGGTCTCAGAACAACGGAAGGATCTTCTTAACACACTCCAGCAACCCCACCTGAGGGCAAATGCAGTTTTCCAGCTCCATTCATGCTAAGATTGACCCTCTGCTTGAAAACCTATTTTTTTTTTTTAGATCTTTTTTTTTTAATTTTAAAGATGGGGTTTCGCCATGATGGCCAGGCTGGTCTTGAACTCCTGACCTCAGGTGATCCACCCACCTTGGCCGAAAACCTATTTTTTTTTTCTTTTTTTTCTTTTTTATTGCATTTTAGGTTTTGGGGTACATGTGAAGAACATACAATATTGTTGCATAGGTGCACACGTGACAGTGTAATTTGTTGCCTTCCTCCCCTTCACCTATATCTGGCATTTCTCCCCATGCTATCTCCCCCCAACTCCCCACCCCCCACTGTCCCTCCCCTATTTCCCCCCAACATACCCAGCGTATAGTGCTCCCCTCCCTGTGTCCGTGTGTTCTCATTGTTCAACACCCGCCTATGAGTGAGAACATGCAATGTTTGTTTTTATGTTCTTGTGTCAGTTTGCTGAGAATGATGGTTTCCAGGTTCATCCATGTCCCTACAAAGGATGGAAACTCATCATTTTTGATGGCTGCATAATATTCCATGGTGTATATGTGCCACATTTTCCCTGTCCAGTCTATCATTGATGGACATTTGGGTTGGTTCCAGGTCTTTACTATTGTAAACTGTGCTGCAATGAACATTCGTGTGCGTGTGTCCTTATAGTAGAACAATTTATAATCCTTTGGATATATACCCAGTAATGGGATTGCTGGGTCGAATGGAATGTCTATTTCCAGGTCCTTGAGGAATCGCCACACTGTCTTCCACAATGGTTGAACTAGTTTACACTCC
>CAUYQU010071160.1:0-35166 GCA_963574635.1 Cheracebus regulus | reverse complement strand
TCTTGCTTTCTCCTTTTCTCTCTTTTTCTAAAATCTCTTCCTCTTTCTTTCTCTTTCATTTTTTTCTTTTGTGGTTTCTTTCTTTCTCCTTTTCTCTCTTTTTCTAAAATCTCTTCCTCTTTCTTTCTCTTTCATTCTTTTTCCCTTTCTTTTGCTGTTTCTTTCTCCTTTTCTCTCTTTTTCTAAAAAAAAAAAAAATTATGATTATGAAAAAAAGAAAAAATAATTTTGTTTCAATTAATAAGAATTGATCAATTCTGGCCAGGTGCAGTAGCTCACGCCTGTAATCCCAGCACTTTGGGAGGCTGAGGCGGGTGGATCACAAGGTCAGGAGTTCAAGACCAGCCTGGCCAACGTGGCAAAACCCTGTTTCTACTAAAAATACAAAAGTTAGCTGGGCACGGTGGTGCATGCCTATAATCCCAGCTACTCCGGAGGCTGAGTCAGGAGAATTGCTTGAAGCAGGACCTGGGATGCAGAGGTTGAAGTGAGCCGAGATTGTGCCACTGCACTCCAGCCTGGGCTACAGAGCGAGACTCTTTATAAAAAAAAAAAAAAAAAAAAAAAAAAGAAAAGAAAAGAGAAAAAGAATTGAATTGATCAATTCTCATAAATATTTCATTAATAATACATTTCTTTCCAATATTTGTCTCTCTGTGTATATGTATACAAAATTCTTAAAGGACATAGCTATGATGTTGGAATTTCTTGGAACTGTTTTATTTATTTTAATTTTTTTTTAAACTGAGTTTCACTCTTGTTGCCCAGGCTGGAGTGCAATGGCACGATCTCAGCTCACCATAACCTCCACCTCCCAGGTTCAAGCAATTCTCTTGCCTCAGCCTCCCAATTAGCTGGGATTACAGGCATGTGCAACCATGCCCGGCTAATTTTGTATTTTCAGTAGAGACGGGGTTTCTCCATGTTGGTCAGGCTGGTCTCAAACTCCTGACTTCAGGTGATTCACCTGCCTAAGCCTCCCAAAGTGCTGGGATTACAGGCGTGAGTCACTGCACTTAGGACACTTCATGTTTTGGGATATACAGGAAAACATTATTGATTGTGTTTATCTTGGGATGGTTCCCATCCTGTTTCCCCAAGTGATTACTGCTGTCACTCAGAAACTGGAGGGCTGGCTGAGTCCTTCCCTAGATGCTGAGTGTCAGGGGACAATATGGGGAGTGTGGGCTGAGATCCTTGACCACAATCACGCCATCTTGATTCTTCCTACCCAGACTCTAGTCTGAAGAGTTCACTGGAAAATGATTGGAAGGTGAGGTTTTATGACAATGCAGCTTTATATTCCAATTAATTGATGCTGGTTACAAGCAGAATATTTTTCTCTTTAAAAATTAATTCACATAAGTGACTACCATTTCTGCCTTCATGGACTTTGTCTTCAAGCTCTGGTACTTGGCATAGACAATGCTAAGAAACCATGTAGAAATCCAGGGACATCAGGCTCTGAAAAGAGGAGAATGGGGAGTGTTTCAACCTATGTTCTTAGAAGGTAATCGGCTGCTTTCCATTTTGATAAATATCTACAGTAGAAGCCCTAGGGCTGTAAGTTAGAAATAAGAAGAAAACCCCTAATTCCCTAAAATAAAATATGCTTACATTGGTAACCCATTTCAATATTAACAATAAAAAAAAAATCTCATTTTCCTTGGATGTTTTACATTGTTTTGCTTGAAGGGAGGAGAGGAACTGAGCTAGCATCTGGAAGAAAACAATCCAAAATGGACGAGGCAAAACAGGAATCCATTGGCTCAGGCAGCTGGCAAGTACAGAGCGTAGGCTCAGGCATGGCTAGATTCAGTACCTCATCTCTGCCTTTCTCTTATGGGCTGACTTCATTTTTAGGGAACGCCTTCATTTCTGCAGCCCCAGGAATTCTCATCTGGTCGCATTGGTCCATCCCTGGGGGGAAGGGCAGGACAGGTATACAGGGCTCTAATTGGTCAGGCTGTGCCATGTGGCCACTCCCAGGAAGGCTTTGGAGTCGGATGGAGTCAGCTCCGCGAAAGCTTGCTGACTGAAAGGAGAGGGAAACAGCGTCATTCCCCCAGAGAAAAACTGAGGTTAGGATTGTCCTGTCCCCACAAACCTCCTTCTCCACTCACCAAGACTGTCTTCATCAGGGACTTGCTCTAGCCGGGTTAAGCTCAAGTGGGGTTACTAAAGTGACACAGGGAAACCCACGCACGGAAAGAACAGGGGGCAGTCAAGCAACAGGGGCCCAGAGCTACCCTCTGCAGCGGCTGCTCCATTTTCTGCTCTGTGCAATGCCCTTGTTAGCTTCCCAACGCCGACAGGGATGCCAGACCCAGGTCTACCCAAGGGCCTTGCAAGCTCCCGCATTTTCCCCTCTGCCATTCTCATCTCTGGGTTTCTCAGTTCAAATTTGCAAGAGAGGATCTGATTGGCTTGGCTTGGATCAGGGGCCAAACCAAAGCCCAATCAGCTGTGGCAGATGGAGTGGAGGTTCCCCTCTTCCTCAGGGTTGAGGTGGGTCAGTGGATTCTAGTGATTATGGGACCTGCAGATCTCAGCTGATTTTCTTTTTTAATAAAACGTACTAGTACTATTTTTTGAGGCAGGAACTTTCTCTGTGGTACAGGCTAGAGTGTAGTGGTGGGATGCTAGCTCACTGCAGCCGCAAACTCCTCGCTTCAAGCCATCCTCCTTCCTTGGCTTCCCAAACAGTAGGGATTACCCGCGTGAGCCTCTGAGCCTGGCCGGTTACTGAGTGCCTACTCTTCATGTGTCCCATTTTAAACATACACCAACACACTGAAGCTGAGGCTCTGAGAGGCCAGACTTCTCGCTCCAGGTCAGGCGGCCAGTAAGTGAGTGGCTCAGCAGACACTAGGTGGTTAATCCAAAACTAGCACCTAGGGGAGCTGGCGAAAAGGCCCAGGGTAGCAGAGGCCATGGAGAACTCTCTCCAGGTTTTTTTTTTTTTGAGACAGTCTCACTTTGTCGCTCAGGCTGGAGTGCAGTGGCTTGATCTGGACTCACTGCCCAAGTTCAAGTGATTCTGGTGCCTCAGCCTCCTGAGTAGCTGGGATTACAGGCATGCACCACCATGCCTCGCTAATTTTTGTATTTTTAGTAGAGACAGGGTTTCACCATGTTGGCCAGGCTGGTCTCGAACTCCTGGCCTTAAGTGATCTACCCGCCTTGGCCTCCCAAAGCGTTGGGATTACAGGCGTGAGCCAACACGCCTGGCCTCCAGGTTGTTTCTTGAAAGTGGAGTTGAGAAGTGGTGCTGGACGGGAGGGAGCCTTTCCACATTTGCTCCCAGCCTCACAACTAGGCTGCACTGCCATCTGTTCCTAGCCCGCTGAGGTTCCTGGAGCCCCGCCTTGTCCCGCTGGCCTCCCTGAGGTCCTGCCCTCCTTCTGCCTACCAGTCTCTATGTGGAGGGTAGGGACCACCAGGCTGGGAAGCCTGGAGTCCCCGGGCAACTCGTAGGCCTGGGAGGGTCACAGAATCCATCCTCCACTAACCAGGATCTTGAAGAGGGCTCTTCCTCACATTCCCAGTCACTCTCCCCCAGCCCCTACATAGGGCCTAGGCACCCTGTCCGCACCCCTCCCACTCTGTATCAGCTGCCTTCTTCCTCAGCACCACAACCCACTGGAACACCTTTTCTAACTCGAGTCGTCACTTTCACATGTAATCTGCCGCCTCTTTCCAGCAGCCAGTCCTGACTGCCTCCTCCGCAGCCCCAGTTGCCTACTGCTTTAGCTGCTGTCGCAGCTGGCTGTGAGGGGTGTCCTGATTCCGTAACCCGGCACCTTCTCCACAAGGCCCTAGACGCCTCAAGCTTTCGAGGACGTTTGCAGATCAAAGGCGAAGAGCGTGCAGAATCTTCATCCATCTAACAAATTAATTCTTGAAACGTGCTTCGAATGGGCCTCGCGCGGAACACAGGAGGCACTCAGTGGCAAACGAGACCGCTCGCTTAGGCCTAGCAGGGAGAAGCTGACGGTTCACTCAACACACACTAACTGGGTCCCGCAGGAGGCCAGGCCCCGGCTGGTCGCCGGTTCACCCGGGCGCCCTCGGCCGGCCAGAACCGGCGTGATCTCTTCGCCCGGAGAGGCCCAGTAGGGACCTCGCAAAACCCAATTCACGTTTTATTGTTTTGTTTTTTTACCTCTGAAATGCACGGAAATCGGCTGCTAGTAGCTTTACTACAGGAGAAAATCGCTAATCTGCAGTGCAAACTCTGCGCATAGGGGTTTTCTCCGCAATTGTCTAGTGCCGCGCAGGTGGGTCGGAAGCGCCAGACACAATGTATCCGGCGCCCGGGAGCCACAGTCGCCGCCGCTACTCTGTATCTGCGCCGTCTCCGGCGCCCAGCGTCCGCGCCGGGCCTGGGACTGCCCTCGGGGGATGGGGCCCACGCGGGCTTTGATGGGGGGTCAGGGGCCACTTCGTCCACCAAGGCGAGGTTCGGGTCCAGCGCCGGCCACTACATCAACTCCCGGGGGATCTAGCAGCACCGAGGCGGAGCAGGAGGCCCAGGAGCCCTGTGCGTCTTCCATTAGCGCAGGGACCTCAGGGTCACCGCTCAGCGAATCGGAAAGCCTCCTTCCCCTTCCAGAGCGCTGCCACTGGGGCCGAGGTTTCCAGCCAGGACCCGCGTGTCCCCGCGCACGCACACACGGTGCACACGTCAGGCCTGCGCCTCGCCGTGCCCGGGCTCACGCAGATCCTCCTGCGCGCCTGCACAGGCCCGCAGGCTCCCGTCTCCGCTTCGGGGGCCGCGGAACCCGGAAGGGTAAGAGCGCGGCTCGGGAGAGGGATGGGGACCTAGGCCTGGCCTGGGCGCTTTCCCGGGAGGGGCCTGGGGGCGGAGCGCGCCGGGCAGGGCGCGCGGGAGGGGAGGCGGGTCCGCGCCGCCGCTGTCCGCGCCGCCCCGCCCTTGGCCCCGCCGCTCGCTCCGCTCCGCTCCCTGCCTCCGCGCCGCAGCCCCCGCCGTAGCCGCTGCCGAGCCCGCCGCCACCGCCTAGGAGGTAGGCGCAGCGGAAAAGGGCCCCGGTTCCTTGCACCCGGGACAGCGGGCCGGGCGCCTGAGGAGCTGAGAGGGAGGCGCTGAGAGAGGGGTGGGCGAGGGCCAGGGAGAGGGGCCCTGGGAGCCCGGCCCCGGGGAGGGAGCGGGAGCAGCCGGCGCGGGCCTGGTTGGGCAGCGAAGAGCTGAGAAGGCCGCGCAGGCGGGCACTGAGCGGGCTTGGGCTAGGGAGCGCGAGGCCGAGGGTCCAGAGACGCCTGCGGCTGGCGGCGAGAGGCGGCCCGGGCTTGCAGGCGGAAGGACGTGGGCGACCGCGTGGAGGCACGGCGGGCTGCGCGTCTAGGTGACCTTCCCCGGAGGCGCCCTCTGGCCCTGGATCCCACCAGCGCGGATCCGGCGGAGACCCGTCCGCCGCCCACGCTCGCCGGGCCAGGCCCAGGGACCGGTGCGGGCCACGCTGCCGCCGCGGTAATGAGCTCACGTAACAACCGTGGTCCCGAGCCCCCAGGCCCACATGCCTTGGCCGGCCCACGCCCGCAGAAGCTGGCGCCCGGCACCGCCCGCCTGTGCCAGAGTCTTCTCGGGGAGGAACGCGCTGGCCGGGAGTCGACTTAGGCCGTAGAGGCCGGAGCTCGGGCCTGGGCTGGAGGTTTGGCCTCAGAAAAGGAGGCCTCACGGGGAAGGATGTGGCCTTCTTGGCCTTAGGAGTGATTCTTGGTTCAGTCCTTCATTCATTCGCCAAATGCGGCGGGACATTCGGGAAACTGATTCGGAGCCTGACGTTGGAATAGAGGCCCGCCGTTCTAGTGATTTGTCCAAGGTCACACAACTGGGAGGACCCCAAACCTTAGTTTTCTCGTCTGCAGAGTGGGAGCAGTTATACCTCTCCTTCGTTGAGTTTTGGGGAAGAAAAAAATGAACTAACATGAAACCTTTCGAGCAGTGCTGGTGTGGAGAAGGGCTCAGTAGAAACCCTGACACCTTTGGGACTTTGGGTGAATCCAGCTCATCCCCCGCAGATCATTTTGCTACACGTGCATTGTGGAAAGGGTTCAATAAATATAGCTCCTGTTTTTAAGTATTCTTGCACTATTATTAACAAGCATTTGTATACCAGGTATTGAGTAACTTTAAGATAATTTATGAAAAACGTTGTAAGTTTACAAATGGACATTTTCAAGCTCGAGATGTAAGTTTGCATGTGCAGAACTTGAATGCAGGAGCAGACCCTAGTTTGGAGGCCCCTTCCGCCTGGGGCCCCTGTCCCCTTGACTAGCCTCCCCGCTCTCCTGGGGAGGTAGGTTAAAGGACGCCTCCATTTTCTAAACTCCTCCACTGTTGGCAAGGCCAGGGCAGACTACCCAGGGCCTGCCTTCATTCTGCCCACCCCAGCTCTGGACCGACTGAGCTCCTAAGGGTCAGACTGAGACCCTGTGTCTTCAGTAACTGGGCTGGTGCTGCCTGGCACACAGTAGGTGCTTGCGAATGGTCTGGGGCGGGGATAAATGCACTCTTGTATCAGAATCCACCCACTCTTATTGACAGAGTTTTACTATTCCAGTAGCGGGAACATCATAGGTGCTCGTTAAGTATATGTGGAATTATTGAAGGGGCATATAAGGGCTGCAGGCCCAGACCATAGTCCTTTGATCCTGGCTTTTATTTTTTTATTTTTGGAGACAGGGTCTTGCTCTGTTGCCCAGGCTGGAGTACAGTGGCACCATATCAGCTCATGGCAGCTTCTGCCTCCTGGGCTCAAGCAATCCTCCCACCTCAGCCTCCCAGAGTATCTGGGATCCCAGGCACATACCACCAGGCCTGGTTAATTTTTGTATTTTTAATAGAGATGGGGTTTTGCCATGTTGGCCAGGCTGGTCTCAAACTCCCGGCCTCAAGCAGTCCACCTGCCTCAGCCTCCCAAAGTGCTGGGACTACAGGCGTGAGCTGCCATGCCCAGCCCTGGACATCCTTTTGAGGGACACAGACATCTCACTTGCAGAAAACAGCCTTACCTAGCAGAGAGTCACAAATATTTAAAGAACTGTAACAGTCTTGAAATAAGTGCTTTAAATACATCGTCTTCCTTCGAGGGAAAGTTGTTGAACTGGTGTTTCTGGGCTTGCAGGGAGGGTAACATGGGTGAATGGGGTTCTGCAGAAGGTGATGGACCTGTTACTCCTTCCCTCATGGTGGGTGGATTGATGGCTTGTGCTGGAGTTGTCCTGAGTATGTTGCCTGCCTCTGGGTAGCGGGGACTCCTTACTGTTGATTAGTTTTATTTCTGCTATTCTAGGGTCGGGCTGTAGGCAGGGGTTATTTGTAGCACAAAAAGCAGGGGATCATACAGGGATGAGGTGCCTATGGGCCCCTGCCCCTGCTGAACACTAGGCGGATGTGGACAGTGAACTCCATGCTGAGATGGTGAAGGGCATCCACCCTCCACCTTTACCAGGAAGTTGCTCCTGAAGCACTGAAATCCACTTTGCCCTTGATGGAATTTCTCTTGGTGCAGTCTTCAGTGGTAGGGACTGGGAGAGGCGCATGTGTGTCTGAGGACCAGCCCAAGCCTGGAGGCTGCCCCTCCTGGTGCTCCGAGTTTCTGTAGTCTGTGGCTTTGGGCTTTCCATGGACTCCTGTGGTAGCCACTGAGAAAAGGTGACCAGTGGGCTCCTCAGCTGGGTCTGGGCACATCTCTCCATTTAACCACTTAGGGGGTTTGGGATGGGTGGGACTCTAGATTCTTTACTCAGAACTGTGCTGGAAAGAGCACTGGAGAGCAGCTTGGGCCCACAACACAGGTCTGATGAGCAGTAGGGTCTGTCCCATACAGGTAAGTCACTTTCTTGTGCCTCAGTTTCTCTGCTATAAAACTATGGTTGGCATCACAGTGATTGCTGATTAAGGGCTTGCTCAGCACCTTTCTAGAGGCTCAAAGAATGTTCTGTGACGTTGAGTCCATCACTCTATACACCCTGGGAGAGAGGTAGTGTGTTTCCATTTCACAGGTCAGCGAACTTGAGCACAGAGAGGCGAAGTAACCACTGTGAGCTAACATCCTGGCAGGAGTGGAGCTGGGATTCAAGGCCTGGCCTGAGTGGTGGTGCTCTTGCATTGCAGTTACACTCCAGAGGACCCTTGCAAGGAGCTAGTAGATGTGAATGCCTTTTGAAAAGTTGAAATTGCTGTTCAGATGGGAGATGCTATTGTTCCACACCAATCAGAGTGAACTTGTGCATGGCTGAGTGTAGGTCAGCCGGCAGTGTACAATGGATTCACCCCTATTTGTTGCAAGGACAGTGGTGCTGAGTGTCTATTATAAGGGTCAGTTTTCCCTGGGATCTGGTGGGAGGCATTCTTCTAGGACCTGGTCAGCTAAACAGTGCCTCATTATGGACGTGAAGGACTCTGGACCCTATGGTTCAGAGTGAACTTTTGAACATGCTCAGCAACCATTATTATCAAAATGAAAACTTTTGATAAAATACGGTGTGTGTTCCCTGCTTACCATGTGCCAGCCACTGTACTAAGTGTTGTATATTAATTAACGAGCTAATTCAGTCCTCACGGTGATGCCAAGCCAGGCACTCTTTCCCCATGTTAGAGCTGAAGAAAAAGGAGTGGAGAGGTTGTGACTTGCCCACTAGAAAGTGGTGGGTTGGGTTAGAACTCTGGTCTGTTTGACTCCCTAGGTTAACTGCCCAAGCACTGTCTTCTCAATCCCACCTGGTCAAGCCAGGCAGTGAGGCTCCTGCCCATCTGAGGTCAGGCAGGAGCCCCAGGTGTGCCTGGAATCCAGACCATAGTGTGCTGGCTGCCAGCCCAGGCCACCACCCCTTGATGGATGGGTGGGCAGGCTACCCTGAGTCAGCAACCTTCTCCTGAGTCTAGGAGCTCAGCATGGAACTCAGCCGTGTTGGTGGTAGCCCAGCTCTCAGGGTGTTTCAAAATAGAAGCTACCCCTGGAAACCTTTACTGCCCACTGTGGGACTGTTGTAGAAGGATGGAGGGTAGAGCAGCTGCATTAAGTACACAGACCTGCTATCAGCGCACAGGGCCATCGGCTTTGCCAGCATCCTGGAGCTTGAACCAGGGACTGTTCCCCTGGGCTCTTTCTTCCTGGCAAGAAAGAGAAAGTGCCATTGTGTATGTGTGCGTGTGTGCAGGAGTGAGCTGCTGATTGTGTTCGCCCCCACATGTTGGCTTCTAGAGCTAGGCTTGCCTTCTGCTGGGGAAGTTGCTTTTCCTGATCCTCAGGGCTCGAAAGAGGTGCTGTTGCTGTGATCCCTGGCTGGTTTGATGCCCCTCCTATAGGCTGGTCTAGTTCTGCCCTGGCAGACCACCTAGAATGGTGTTGGTGAAACAGTGGAGCCAGAGACTTCTCCACAGAACTCTCTTCCTCAGCAGACTCCTAAGATGATGACAATGATGGTGATGATTGTGATTGCTCTGTTGCTTAGGGTCCTTGCAGGTATCTGGTGCACACTTACACTTGGTAACCCAAGAGAGTTTAATGAAGACATCATTTGCAAAGCTGTGGACAGGGTGTCTGGTCTGGTCTGTTAACACCCTGAGGCCTACAAGAAAGGGAGCTTCTTGACAAGAGCTGTGACCTTGGGTAGAGGAACGTAGTCATTGCCCATCTGAGGCCCAGCAGGGAGGGAGACTTGGGATGAGTACCCCAACTTCATTCTTCCCTAAATTCCCATCTTCTGCAAGTGCCTTGCATCGATTGACTAAGCCCAATCATAAGCCCATGGATAGCAGTCCATAATGATCAGTTCTGGGGGCATAGAGCAGGGTGGAAGGAAGGAGAGTAGATCTGGAGAGGCAGACAGAGTATCCATTGTGGTGGATTATGGTTACCACTGCCCTTTGTTGAACACTTATTCTGTGCCAGACACTCCTGCTGTTCTACCTGTTTCACTTATTCCGTGTAACAACTTCCTTAGGCCTGTCTAAGGTAGGCTTTGTTAGCCCCATTTTGTAGGTGAGCAAAATGAAACCTTAAGTATAAATGGCTTGCTCAAGATTACATAGCCAGAAAAAGCTAGAGCCAGGGCTAGAGCTTCTGCCTGGCTGATAGCCCTTTCTGTAGTTACTATGCCTGCTGCCTGGGCACTTGGATGGGCTGGGAAATGCTGTGGCAGGGTGGCTTCTGGTCTTCAGGTCCCAGCCCTGCCACATCCTTGCCTTTCAAGGCAGTGTCGCAACACATTTGGGTATTTATCTGTGTTCAAGAGACTTTTCCTTCCAGCTGTTCCTAGCTGAGTCTTGGAGACCCATGGGCACTCTGCTCCCTGTATCAACCATTACAGTAGTTATTGGCTCTCTAGGGGTACAAAGCTCGTCTGCCTGAATCCTTTTATTAATTTCTTTTTATTTTCTATTTAAAAGAGTTGGGGGCTCTCAGTATGTTGCCCAGGCTGGTTTCGAACTCCTGCATTTAGGCAATCCTCCTGCCTCAGCCTCCCAAAGTTCTGGGATTACAGGCATGAGCCACCACACCGGCACATGCCTGAATTCTTTTGAGGGAGCCTCTGCAGAGAAAAGAGCATATTTCTATTATGTGGGGGCTTGGTAGGTGCTTAGTGCAGGGACTGCCCTGAGCTTCCTTTTCTCAGTGGCACCTCGGGGCAGCCCTGCCTGTTAGGCACAGGCTGAGAGGCACGGCAGGAGGAGTTCCACCTCCTCTGGCAGGCTGTTCTTGAACAAGCACCTCTGGTGATTCTTGTGCACACTGAAGTTAGGGAGCTTTGCCCTGCTCATGGTTTCTGGCAGGGTGGCCAAGCCACCAGTGGTCACCTGGGAGTGAAATGTACCTGATAACTCTTCCATCTCAGTATAGTCTAAATCTGTTCTTAGAATCTGTATGGACACTCTAGGTAGCCTTCTGGCATCCCTGCTGCAACAGCCTTGGAATGTGACTTGTGGACACAACATAGCTCAATTTCAGGTGCAGTGGTTGGCTTTTAAAATTCTTTTTTTTTTTTTTTGAGAGGGAGTCTCGCTGTGTCACCTAGTTTGGAGTGCAGTGGCATGATTTCAGCTCATCGCAACCTTCGCCTCGGAGGTTCAAATGATTCTCCTGCCTCAGCCTCCCAAATAGCTGGGATTACAGGCACCTGCCACCATGCCCAGCTAATTTTTGTATTAAAATTCTTTATCCTTAAATGGATTAACAGTGTAAACAAACAGCTTAAATTATGAAGGAGAGCAAAAAATGAAAATTTGATTTGAAGTTCACTCCTTCCCTAAACCTCCTTCTCCAGAAGCGTATCTAAACCAGACCCAATTTGCAGATTGGCTTGTATCCTTCCACATGTTTTCCCATCCATTAATGAACACTGAAAGATGTGTAAAAAGGTTTTCCTCCCATTATATGGAGTTACGAATTTTCTGACTTCTTTTTCATATAACTGTATCATAGCTAGCTTTCTATGCCACCATATATATCCACCTTATTTATTTATTTATTTATTTAGTGAGACAGTCTTGTTCTGTCATCCAGGCCGGAGTGCAGTGGCATAATCTCAGTTCACTGCAACCTCCACCTCCTGGTTTAAGTTTGTGCCTCAGCCTCACGAGTAGCTGGCGTTACAGGTGAGCACCACTATGCCTGGCTGAGTTTTTTTGTATATTTAGTAGAGACGGGGTTTTGCCATGTTGGCCAGGCTGGTCTCGAAATCCTGAACTCAAGTGATCTGCCCACCTTGGCCTCCCAGGATCACAGACATGAGCTACCCACCTTATTCTATTTGATTGCCATGTGGTACTTCTTAGTTTGCAAGTCTAGTGCCTTAATTTTTTTTCATTCATTTTCCTTTTGTTGGACTTTTAAGTTGCTTCTGGGTTTTGTGTTACAAATACTGCTACAGTGAGCATTCTCATGTACACGTCTTTGAGTTCCTTGGTTGCTACGGTGGGGTGAGTTACTAGAAGTGGAATTGCTACTAGACCAGCCTAGGTAACATAGTGAGACCCCAACTCTTAAATTAAAAAAAAAATTAATTTATTATTGCTGGGTTAATTGCTCTCCAAAAAGAGTGTACCTGTAGTACTCCCACTTGGCGTGAATGAGAGTGATTGTCTTCCACACCCTCACTAACACTGGATGTTATCATCTGCATTTTTGCCAGTCTGCTGGTTAAGTGAGCTTCCCAAACAGATGTGACATTCACTCAACAGTGGCTCTAGGTGGCCCTTAGAATAAAGTCCATACTTAGTTTTGACGTCAGAAGCAAACAGTGCTCACTTCTGAAGGCACTTGGTCTCCTCAGCCTGAGTTCAGCTCTCCTTAGGCCGAGGCGGGAGTAGGCAGGGAGTGGGGGTCATTGCTAGTTGAGGGTCTCCCCAACTCCCCAACTCTTGGTGGTGCTGCAGCAGTGACACTGCAGAGGGAGCTCTTACTTCCTGGTTGCTTTGTAATTTACTGAATTCCTATTGTCAGATTCCAAGTTTCTACGTTTTTCCCCACTATTAAATAATACTCCGATGCTCATTGCGCGTTCACTCATCAAACACGTTTATATTGAATGCCTATTATGTGCCAGGCCTTAGCATCTTTATATACGTAGCTTTTTTCCACATTTTGGATAAATTTATGCATGACAGGCTCTGGGGTGCTTTGAGTTCAAGGGTGTGATTTGAGGGTAGGTGTATGGGATTGGGTGGGGTGGGGGCACTGTGAGCAGAGCAGCTGTCACTGCCATGTAGCTGATGAGTCAAGAAGGATGTGTACCCCCAAGACAGAGGTTATGTAAGTGTTATGCAGACTGTGCTGGGTGATAGTGACAGATACACTATCCTTCCCCTCTGAGCTTCCAGTATGGGCCGGATTTTCATTCCTCAGCTGGAATGGGGATTGCATAATTTGTTCAAGGTCAGCCAAGGAAAGATTGGGTAGGTAGACTGGCAGGCTGTGGAAGGGAACCAGGGACTCTCCTGGTGTGACTTGCTGGTCCTTCTCAAAGCAATCAGTGACTGCAGGCAGGTCTGCTCAGCCCGGCCCTGCCCTGCCCATCCCTCTGTTTCCCACCAACCAGTTGAAATGAAGCCCCCACACTCAGCCCTGAAGCCATCACTCCGGCAGAGAGGCCTGTGGTTCTGTCTCCCCCATTTCACCCTCTGACTTCTGTCTCTCCAGGGCTGGCTGCTTTGCCGATGCCAGACGGCCCTGCTTCATGCGAATCCTCTAGAGGCTCAGCTTGTGAAGGCCCCTGTGGGGTGGATGCTGCAGAGACAGCTGTGTGTCAGTAGCCAACTGTACAGACTGATTTGGAGCAGATCCGTATGGAAGGAGTGGCTGGGAGGGGCCGGGGCCAGGGTTCGGCCTTCAAGTCAGTGCCCTGGCAGGGTGTTAAGTGAAAGCACATTGCCAACTTTTCTTTCTTCCAGTCCTCGCCTTTAGAAAACTAATGCAGATTATTATTTCTACCATAAGATTGTCTCTGAAATGGGTTTGAGAGCTGTGTAAAAATGGACATTTTGGGGGTGCTGTTTGTAGCTGTAAGAAAGCTGAACTTCAGGGAGTGGCAGAGCTGTCTCGGGCCTTCCTTAGTGCTGTCAGATCAGTGTAGCAGGGGATGGGCCGAAGTGTACACAAAGCAGGAGTGGAAGCTACCACTACCTGGCAGTTGGGGGCCTTTAGTGAAGGGGTGAGTCAGCCTTTTGCTGTCCTTGGTGGTGTCCCGTCAGGCCCAGGAGTGGCCTTGATTGCATTCAGCCAGTGATATCTGTGCGTCTTCCCTGCCAGGTGCTATGCTGGGGAGAGTGCTTACCTGGGGACCCAGAAGGGAGAGATTATGCTTCATCATCTGTATTCAAGGAGATGGGGAAGACAGCATGACACACAGATGAGAAAGCCAGCCTCCAGCATGGTCACAGTGAGGTGTTGGATAAGGATATGTTTTAGTGAACCAGCAAGTTCACTTGTGTGCTGTTGGTACCAACTCTATGAAAGTGTGGGACCCCACAGCCCCAGAAGAGCCTGGCCATGTCAGAGCTCCTAGAGGCCCCAGGCGGTGTCCCGCCTGCTCTTCTGAGCTCTGCTCTCTGAGTCCCTTGTCCTTGGGTGGTAATCTCCTTAGTGGCCTTGTACTTTAGGCTGATGTTTGCTGTGGGTGGGGTGTTTTTTGACTGGTGGCTGTGCTTGTTGGGTTTTGGGGATTAGCAATGAGAGAGGGCATTAGGGGAACGTTAAATGGATGAGTGTTCTGCCTTTATCCTGAGCGGGGACCCATCTAGATGTGAAGGCTACTGTGTCTGGGAGGTGTCTCTTCTCTGGGGTCGGGAGAATTGTGGGGAAGGCTCTGGCTCCTAAGGTCCAGGGAAGTATTAACTGACCCACAGATATTACCACTGGACTGATTCTCCTTCTGCCTCCCCAGCCCCCTCTACCGGCTGAGTTTGTGGCTCAGGGGAGGGGTAGCACTGAAGCGGGGTACTTGGTCCACTGACGGCTTGTTAATCCTCTCAAGTGGAGAATGTTCTGGGCCCTTTGCTGGTATGTTCTGTATCTGCCCTGGGTTACCTTGCCTCAGATTTCAATTCAGAGTTTTCCTAGGAAGGGGTCAGGCAAAGGGTATTTCTTAAGGATCTGGTGGATGGTTTCCTGGTCTATGCCTGGGGTGGATGTACCTACAGGGTGAGTTTGGGAGGGGGGAACAAGTAGGGAGAAGGAAGCCCCCAGACTTGAAAGAGCCAGTGGCAGGCAGTGTGAAATGGATCATCCCCCCTCATCTCTCTACCCTGATCCTAATGTGAGCTGACCTGCCCATGGTTCCAGCCTGATCATGTGCAAGAAATAACACAGCAGCGACAAAAATAGGACAGAGTCAACAGCTTGCTCCTCTTCTGTGCTCTGACACAAAAGTGAGCTGGGATAAAATTAACAAAGCATCTGGAAAAAGGAAAGTAGGACCTGGACCACAGCTTCACAATTTAAAATTGTAGTTTATACTGTTTCTTTTACAACATACTCAGTGAGTCTGTGGCCTCCTGCAATGCCTTTGAAGTTGGAGCCTTGCTCACGAATGCAACTTCCATTTGTGATATTGTTCTCATGGGATCATTGGAACCACTTTTCAGGGGACTCCCTCCCACTTGCCAGGAGCAAGTCATGCATGTGTTTATTTGTGTGAGTAGATATACATGTAACTTCAGATGGTGTATATGCAGATGCATTTTGATAATTTAGGTATACTGTATTTTAAAAATTAATGGAATGATCCTTCTGGTTAATTGAGACTAATGATTCTAGGGATGGAGAAGGTGCAGGAGATGAGGCTTTCTCATGCATGACCCCCTCTCCTCCTGGGCAGAGCACACAGTGTACAGTCCCAGATTAGGATTTTAATCCTGTGTACACACATATACAGCATGCCAAAGCAAAGGCTTCCAGGGATGCAGTATGGTCCTTAGGGCAAAGACTATTTGAGTTACTCTCCTTCCTTGAACACCAAGGTGCTTAATAAATTTTTATTGATTGACTTAGTGATATGTAGCAATCCCAAGTAGTCCTTTGATGGTTGGTCTTTAAAATAAAGTCATCCTGGAGCCTAATAAATGTTTAAATTAATTTATTTGGAGGGTGTATTTGGTTTTTTTCCATGTGAAGAGCTGCCAAATTGGTTAGGTTTTACTGTATTATCTGTGAGAAATACGAAGTGGGTTCCCATAAAGTCCAAAAGTTTCGTGAAAAATTGGGCCCATCCTGGCATATAGTAGGTACTCCATAAATATTTGTTGAATGAATGAAATCAGAGCCACATGGAAAATGATGTTTCCATGAAAAGCTCTGATTTCTGTTTGGTGCATTTAATGTCCTAGTAGCTGACATTTTGTAAGAGGATACGTTTCATTGGCAAGAGTCCTGCAATTCAGTACAGTCACTAGCTCATGGAAATGTGTCTTTGACAGTTTATTCATTAAGCAAATATTTCCTGACTCCTACTGTGTTCTGGGCCTGGGCTCAGTCCTGAGGATGCTGAGGAGGAGAGGTCTAACGTGTTGATCCTCTTTCAACAAAGACTCATTGAATGCCTCAAGCTCTGGCCACAAAATGAAGGACAAGACAGCGAGGGCTTCTTGGCCTACACCTGGGAGGATAAGCTACCTGGAAGTCTTAGTGCTAGGTGATTTCTATTGGTTGCTAATTATATCTAATAATTTTTACTGATGGAAAACTTCATTTCCCTAATTCCCAGTGTATTTATTCTGGTGATTCTTTTATCGTAGCAGAAGATGGCCGTGCCACCCACGTATGCCGATCTTGGCAAATCTGCCAGGGATGTCTTCACCAAGGGCTATGGTGAGTGTTGCAGAGAGGGGGTGCCTTTCAGCTAACAGACCAAGTTGGCATGTTTGAGACTTGACTGATAACTGTTTAGGAGACCTGGGTAGGTCAGGTGTTCGGAACTTCCATGTGAGGGAAAGAAGAAGCAGTCTGTGGCGAGCGAAGCACTTTTGTTTCAGCACCTAGTCGGACAGGCTCCTGCACTGGTGCTGTCAAGTGGATGTTCTTGTTTTCTCTTCCAAGTGTGGAGCGGCCCTGTGGAAGCTGCTGCAGTGGAGCACGGCTTCTATATTTAGCCTGTGCTTAGGCACATGCCCACGAGGCCCTGTGACCGAGTCTCTGCCAGCTGTCAGGCATCTTTTTCTCAGACCCTGCTGGGAGTGCAGGTGGGGCCCAGGTGGGCCTGTGCTCATTCTGTCTGCTGCTGTTCCGTGGCAGCTGAGCTTTTCACACGAGCAGCAGCAGAGACTGGGTGCTCTCAGCCCTTGTGGCAGGAGTGTGCTTCTTTTAAAAAAGCATTTTGAAGCAACCGTGAGGGAGGCAGAGATGCTGTTCTATAGTTAGTTATTTAACCTATTAAAAGTTACCTTTTCTTTCTTTAGGATTTGGCTTAATAAAGCTTGATTTGAAAACAAAATCTGAGAATGGATTGGTAAGTAGTCCAACCCAGGTGTAACATGAGCATTTATTTATTTTTATTTTTTAAAAAGATTTTGGATTCAGGGGATACATGTGCAGGTTTGTTACATGGATGTATTGTGTAATGGTGAAGTTTGGGCATCTAGTGTACCCATTACCCAAATAGTGACCACTGTATGGAACGTGGGTATTTGTTGTAGATCAGCAAATAACTGTCATGACCCGGCTGGCAAAGCCAAAAGAAGGTATTAAAAAAAAAAATTCTGGCAGTTTGTGGTTGTCACATTCAGTGCATCCTCTACATGATGAGTCGTCCAGGGAACCATGCCAATAGACCCCCAGTTCAGCAGAGGGTAATACTCAGAGGAGAATAGGGGCAGGTCTCAGATTTAGTTTTCCTTATGCTTCTTATTTTCAAATTCAACACTTACTGTGTTCAACCACGTAAGTGTTTTTAATGTAATCTTAGTAGTCCCTTTTAGATTGTGAATGCAGTAATTGTTGGAAGGAAGAAGTTTCTTTGGCTCAGTGCTTTTTCTCTGTACCAGGCTGGAGCCAATATAGAAGGGGGATGCTTTCCTGTCCAGACTGAAGAGTTACGGGGAGGAAGGAAGCTGTCTGCTGACAATGAATTCCTCATAAGATTTCTTTACATAGCAGGCTCCTTTACTCCCATCTGTACTTTAAATATCTATTTGAATTGTAGGGTTAGCCTTAGCCTGCGCCCCACCCCCTCTCCCACATTCAGGGTCTTGCCTCTTGCAGAAAGGCAAGTATATATAGTTGGTTAGGAGTGGAGTGAAGCCAGTGAGTGCTGTGGTGCAGGCTGTGCCTCTCTCTCTCCTTTGAAGGAATTTACAAGCTCAGGCTCAGCCAACACTGAGACCACCAAAGTGACGGGCAGTCTGGAAACCAAGTACAGATGGACTGAGTACGGCCTGACGTTTACGGAGAAATGGAACACCGACAATACACTAGGCACTGAGATTACCTTGGAAGATCAGGTAATGGCTGCTGTGAAAAGATGCGGATTTATTAATTCACATCTGCTGGCCTGCCTTGTGACTAAACCTGGCAAATTTCTTTTCTGTTCAGCTTGCACGTGGACTGAAGCTGACTTTCGATTCATCCTTCTCACCTAACACTGGGTAAGTTTCTCATCCGTCTTCTCCACAAGGGTGTTCTCTGATGTTGCAGGTGGTGGAAGCCCTCTATGACAAAATGTTTTGAGGGCTGATATTACCTAAAATACGGCCTCCAAGACCTGGTGATTTAAGTCCTCTGGTTTTGATTTGGTCCCAGAGGATGTATCCACATATATGCATTAACAGACTATGCTATAATGAGTACTTCCTAATTCAGGATTGATATTTACCCAATGAATTGCCACCTATGCTTGGCCCTGTGCCCATCTGGGGATCTGAGGGTGCCCAGGCCATGACTGTTACCCCTCAAGGAGCTCACTTTCTAATATAGGATTTGGACCAGTGTTTAGCACTGTTTTGTAATAAGATCCTGCATTATGTTAATGTTCTCCTGGCTTCAGCCATGGAGGCTGCAGGATTTCTGGTTCAGTAATAGCCATTTCACGTGAGTTAGGCTGCTGGTGATGTAAATGACCATGGCCAAAGGGCAGTGGGTGACATTTGGAAGCAGGGCCTAACTGGTCACTGTTTCCAGTCTTGTTTCTTCAGGCATGGAGGCCCTTCTCCCAGCTTCCTGCTTAGGGACACCGAGACCCTGTGGGTTTAACTGCAAGCTGGCTCCTGAGGCTGCACTTTCCCCAGGCCTTCTGGCCACAGATGTATTAGGCTTGTTAGTTCTTGACCTATCAGCTGGTAAGATAGCATGTTGGTCTGTGTCAACTCCTGGGTGCTTTTCAGAGTGCCTAGAAGGAATCATTCCTTTTTAGAATATACCTTTGGATTTTTCCACTCAGATTGGTGGGTCTTCTAAACCTGGGGAAGGTTGTTTTGTATACTGATGATGGGATCAAAGGCATGTACTGAATTTCAATTTTTAAAAGCGGTAGTAAGGGGTCAGGTGAGTAGCTCCCACCTGTAATCCCACCGCTTTAGAAGCCTGAGATGGGTGGATCGCTTGAGTTTGAGACCAGCCTGGGCAACATGGCGAAACCCCATCCCTAATAAAAATACGAAAATTATCCAGGCATGGTGGTGTGTGCCTGTAGTCCCAGCTACTTGGGAGGCTGAGGCACAAGTATCACTTGAACCTAGGATGCAAAGGTTGCAGTGAGCTGAGATCGTGCCACTGCACTCCAGCCTGGGCTACAGAGAGATACTCTGTCTCAAAAAAAAAAAATGTGGTAAGGTATACATATACAACTTAGTATCTTTAAGTGTGTAGTTAAATGGCATAATGAATTTTTCAGTTTTGCCATTTTACATAATTTTTTTTCTCTCGTTTTTCCTTTTCAACAAATATTTATTAGAAGGAGGATCTACCAAGTCCAGACCTGTGCTGGGTGTGCAGTGCCGACAAGTGACTGGGCACACAAGGTTCCTACCCTCTAGAGATGTCTTTTTATAGCCTGGCTATAGATGATCTGAAGAGACCATTGACTGGAGGCTGATTTACTCCTGTTCCTCCTCTCTGCTGCAGCTAACAGGAGCACTACCTTCTTGCAATGCATGTGCACTTCCCCCCAGGAACCCTGCTATGATATCAGGGAGAAGTTTTTCAGAGAGATCCTCCCTCCCTGGCTCAAGGGATCCTCCCTCCTCAGCCTCCCCAGGAGCTGAGACTACAGGTGCCAGCCACCACTCGTGGCTGATTTTTATATTTTTAATAGAGACAATGTTTCACCATGTTGCTCAGGCCAGTCTTAAACTCCTGAGCTCAAGTGATCTGCCCACCTTGGCATCCCGAAGTGCTGGGATGATAGATGTGAGCCACCACACCCGCCTTCAAATGGTAATTTTCTATTGCCATCCTTCCTTAACTTGTTAATTGGGATTCTACTGTAAGGAAGAGCTCTTCCTTCTTCCCCATGTATTTATTCAATCAATTATTTATTTGTATTTGTATAGATGCATGGACATTTACTCTATGGGCTATAATCCACACTGTCATTTATTTTGTTGCTCAAATTGTCCCACATATTGTCATTGGGAAAATACATCCTGTGTGCTTTTTGACTAACTGTCGTTTTTCAGAGCATGTCTTTATTTCTGGTTTCAGAAAGTGTACCGTGCTCATCTAGTACTTGTTTTTCCCCGGTCCTGCTGTCTGCCATTTCTTCAAGGAGGCTTGGTTCTTTCTCTTTTTTTTATTCTTTTCCTTTTTTTTTTTTTATAATTTTTCATTTTTAGAGATGGAGTTTCACTATGTTGGCCAGGATGGTCTCAATCTCATGACCTCGTGATCCGCCTACCTTGGCCTCCCAAAGTGCTGGGATTACAGGCGTGAGCCACAGCGCCTGGTGGAGCCTTGGTTCTTTATGTTGGAGAATGGTGTTTAGAAACTAAGATTGTGGGTGCTAGGTGTACATATTGCTACTGCGTATTTGGGGAAAGTTCTGATGATGCATGATGGAGATTAGAAATGAAAGCTGGCTTTCCAAAGTGACTTGAGGGTGCAGCCTGGGAAAACACCTGGCTCCCAGGATAAGCTGAGTGTAGACCACATCTGGATAAGGCTGCAGACCTCAATAAGAACCAGTACTCACCACTGAGTATCTACCACAAATAAAGCCTGCTTGTTAACCACAAATCAGTCAGGCCTCTCTCGGGTGCTTGTCAAATTAGCACTACTGTTGAAATAGCTTAAAAATAAATCCCAGTGGCTGGGCGCGGTGGCTCCCGCCTGTAATCCCAACACTTCAGGAGGCTGAGGCAGGTGGATCACGAGGTCAGGAGTTCAAGACCAGCCTGGCCAACATGGTGAAACCCTGTCTCTACTAAAAGTAAAACATTAGCCAGGTGTGATGGCAGGCACCTGTAATCCCAGCTACTAGGAAGGCTGAGGCAGAATTGCTTGAACCTAGGCAGCAGAGGTTGCAGTGAGTCCAGATCACACCACTGCACTACAGCCTGGGTGACAGAGTGAAACTCTGTCTCAAAACAGAACAAAACAAAATCCCAGGAATGTCTGAAAGAGGAAGACTGCACAGACATGGTATGCAGCGTTAGAAAGAGAACTGGAGAGAAGCCTGAGCCCAACACTGCTGTTTCTCTGGGGGATCCTGTGTCCTGGCCAGAATTCAATGAGACAGTGGGTGGGGGTGCCATGTAAACTGATGTAGGTGGTGCACACCACTGGTCAGAGGCCCTGCCATAGGCATCATACTTTGTGATCAGCAGCACTTTTTATTAAAAATTAAAAAGGAGGTAGTTAGAAGATGCTGATTTTATATTTCTTGATCTTCTTCCCTTTCTAAATGTCAGCTTCTCAACAGCTGTCTAATCATCAGTCATCCCAGCCAGTCTGGTGCCCATCAGATACTTGGCCAAAACCCAGGCTTCTTTCCCTGAAGAGCAGGCGAAAGAAGATAGGTTTCTTTTTCTTTTTTCTTGAGTCTTGAGCTCTGTTGCCCAGGCTGGAGTGCAGTGACATGATTTCAGCTCACTGCAACCTCCACCTCCTGGGTTCAAGCAATTCTCATGCCTCAGCCTCCTGAATAGTTGGGATTGCAGGCACATGCCACCATGTCCTGCTAATTTTTGTATTTTTAGTAGAGACAGGCTTTTGCCATGTTGGCCAGGCTGGTCTCAAACTCCTGACTTCAAGTGATCCGCCCTCCTTGGAGTGCTGGGATTACAGGTGTGAGCCACTGCGTCTGACCAGTTTTGAATTTTTCTTATTGAAAGATAATTTGTTTGGTTGTTAATCTTTTCCTTCAAAGCTTGCCAAAATGTACAGAAGTAACTTGAACAAAGTTGAGGCTCCAAGGCATAAGTTTCATTGTCACTTGTTCTGTTGGTGAGCAGGGTCTGTGCACCTGCCCACAACTGCTGAGGGAGCTGAGCGACCATAGATAGAGACTGACACATCCAGTTTCTTAGAAACATTTAATAGGGACTTACAAATGGAAGTGATGTATCAGGCAGCCAAGGGACCGCAGATCCCTGCGCTCATCCTCCAGAAAGTATTCTTTATTTTTTATTTTATTTTTGAGATGGAGTTTCATTCTTTTTGCCCAAGTTGGAGTGCAATGGTGTGGTCTCAGCTCACCTCAACCTCCACCATGCCCGGATAATTTTGTATTTTTAGTAGAGACGGGGTTTCTTCACATTGGTCAGGCTGGTCTCCATCTCCTGACCTCAGCTGATCTGCCTGCCTCAGCCTTCCAAAATGTTGGGATTACAGGTGTGAGCCACTGTGCCCAGCCCCTCAGAAAGTATTCTTTATATAGCAAGCTTATTTGCTCATTTATGAGGTGAAGCTTCACTGCTGCCTCCCGTGTACAAGCGATTCACCTGCCTCAGCCTCCAGGGTAGCTGAGATCACAGGCATGTGCCACCACGCCTGGCTAATTTTGTATTTTTAGTAGAGATGGGGTTTTTCTGTGTTGGTCAGGCTGGTCTCTAAGTCCCAACCTCAGGTGATCCACCTACCTCGGCCTCCCAAAGTGCTGGGATTACGGGTGTGAGCCGCTATGCCCAGCCATAGCAAGCTTTTAGAGTAAAGATGTGTGCATATCTTAGACCATCTTGCAAAAAACTCTTGCAAAGCTTGTGACCACAGGGAGGTTAAATAAGCATCTTTCCTTTTTTTTTTGAAAACAAGACTCCTTCTGTCACACAGTGTTACCCAGGCTGGATTGGAGAGGTGTGATCTTGGCTCACTGCAACCTCTGCCTCCCAAGTTCAAGCAGCTTTCCTGTCTCAGCCTCTTTGAGGTGCATGCCACCATACCCAGCTAATTTTTGTATTTTTAGTAGAGATGGAGTTTTGCCATGTTGGCCAGGCTGGTTGAACTCCTGACCTCAAGTGACTCACCTGCCTTGGCCTCTAGAGGTGTTGGGATTACAGGCATGAACCATTGTGCCTGGCCAGCATTGCTTCTTTTATGGGATTGTCTATGATGCATTCGTTGGTTGTCACAGCTGTATTAGGCTGTTTCTTCATTGCTATAAAGAAATACCTGGCCAGGTGTGGTGGCTCACGCCTGTAATCCCAGCATTTTGGGAGAATGAGGCAGGTAGATTGCTTGAGCCCAGGAGTTGGAGACCAGCCTAGGCAACATGGTTAAACTCTATCTCTGAAAACACACACACACACACACACACACACACACACACACACACACACACACTCTGTCTCTTACACACACACACACACACACACACTCTGGCTGAGCATGGTGGTGTGCATGTCTCTAAACACACACACACACCCGTACACACACTAGCTGGGCATGGTGATGCACACCTATAGTCAGTTCCAGCTACCTGAGCTCAGGAGGTAGGGACTGTAGTGAGCCATGATCACACAACTGCACTCTAGCCTGGACAACAGAGTGAGACCTCGTCTCACAAAAAGAAAAAAGAAATACCTGAGGATAGGTAATTTATAAATAAAAGAGGTTAAATTGGCTCATGGTTCTACAGGCTGTACCCGCATAGCAAAGGCATCTGTTCAGCTTCTCGGAAGGCCTCAGGAAGCTTTTAGTCATGGCAGTTGACGAAGCAGGAGCAGGCACATCTCATGGCAAGAGCAGGAGCAAGAGAGACAGTGATGGGGAGGTGCCACACGCAAACACCCAGACCTCATGATCACTCACTTATTGCAAGGACAGCACCAATCCATGAGGGGTTCACCCCCATGATCTAATCACCTCCCAGCAGGTCCAATACTGGGGACTGCATTTCAACATGAGATTTAGAGGGTACAACATCAAAACTGTATCAATGGTGGTTTTGCTTCAAGATGGTGTCACTCTTGCCATGCAACAGGCTTTTCCTACATCACTTGGGAGGGGCACTGGCTTTCTTTTCTTTTCTTTCTTTCTTTTTTTAACCTGCAATTACATTTGCAATATTTTCAATTGTGACCTCTAAAATTCTTGTCTCATTGCGAATTTGAAATGTTTAACCTTTTTTTTTAAATGAGAAATCTCAAACGTACAAAAATATACAGAAAAATATATTTAACCCTCATTCTATTCCTGTCACCCAGCTTTGATAGTTACCAACCTGTGGCCAATCATGTTTTATTTATACAGCCATAAGTATAACACTCTTCCATGTCTATATTATTTTAAGTAAATAACAGCACATAATTTCATCTGTAAATATTTTATTATATACTTTAAATGGCAAGATTCCTTTTTAAAGGAGCATATCTATGGTATTATTATATTGAAAAAAGTTGATCATTTCTTAATATTGTCAAATCTCTAGTCTGTTCAGACTTACATGATTGTTTCATGATTTTTAAAAATAGAATAAAAAATTGTCCAGGGCAGTGGGTGGATCACATGAGGCCAGGAGTTCGAGACCAGCCTGGCCAACATGGCAAAAACCCATCTCTACTACAGATTAATAATTAGCTGGGTATAGTGGTACATGCCTGTAATCCCAGCTACTTGGGAGGCTGAGGCATGAGAATTGCTTGAACCTGGGAAGCACAGATTGCAGTGAGCCGAGATTGTGCTGCTGCACTCCAGCCTTGGTGACAGAGTGAGATCTTGTCTCAAAAAAAAAAATTGGCCAGGTGAGGTGGCTCACACCTGTAATCCCAGCACTTTGGGAGGCCGAGGCAGGTGGATCACAAGGTCAGGAGTTCAAGACTAGTCTGGCCAACATGGTGAAACCCCATTTGTACTAAAAATACAAAAATTAGCCGGATGTGGTGGTAGTCCTAACTACTTGGGAGGCTGAGGCAGGATAATTACTTGAACCTGGGAGGTGGAGGTTGCAGTGAGCCAAGACCACTCCACTGTGCTTCAGCCTGGGTGACAGAGTAAGACTCCATCTCAAAAAAAAAAAAAAAAAAATTGTCCATGTAAAATTAGGGAAATAGATTAATATGGCTCTTATATCTCTTAATTTTCAAATTCTCCTTGTCTTTTTTCCCTCTTGCCATTATTTGTTGAAGCTAGATTGTTGTCTTATAGAGTTACATATACACTGATTTTACTGTTTGTATTTCGATGGTGTCATTCTAACTTGTTCCCTGTCTCCGATTTTCTGTGAATTGGTAAGTCTAAAGAATTCGTCACATTTAATTCCCGTTACCGGGGGTAGGTCCTAAAACATAGGTGGTGCTGTATGCTGCCAGTGGGATGTACACATGGTTTTCCCTTTGTATGATGTTAGTGCCATTCATGATCCAGTAACTCATTAGATTACAAAACGGTGGTAATTTGTCTTTTAAAATTTCTTCTTCACTTATTAGCTGGAATATTTCCATAAAGGGAAACTTCTCATCAACTATTTGGTTATTTGAGATATAGTTAGTATAGGACAGATGGAATAAATGTTTGATTCCTTATTTGCTGTTTTTTGTTTGTTTGTTTTGAGTTGGAGTCTTGCTCTGTTGCCCAGGCTGGAATGCAGAGGCATGATCTCGGCTCACCATAACCTCCGCCTCCCAGGTTCAAACGATTATATTTTTAGTAGAGCCAGGGTTTCACCATATTAGCCAGGCTGGTCTCAAACTCCTGACCTCATGATCCACCTTTCTCGGCCTCCTAAAGTGTTGGGATTACAGACATGAGCCACCACACTCGGTCTATTTGCTATTTTTAGATAACAAGTTGGTTCTCTAGTCTCTAAAGATGACAGCTCTGTGATTTGTGTGTTATTATAATTCTTTATTATTATTATTATTATTATTATTATTATTATTATTTTAAAGATGGGGTTTCACCATGATGGCCAGGCTGGTCTTGAACTCCTGACCTCAGGTGAGCCACCGCGCCGGCCTAATTCTTTTTTTTTCAATCTGAGACGGAGTCTTACTCTGTTGCCCAGGCTCTAGTGCAGTGCTGTGATCTCAGCTTACTGCAACCTCTGCCTCCTGAGTTCAAGTGATTCTCCTGCCTCAGCCTCCTGAGTAACTGGGATTACAGGCGCCCATTACCATGCCTGGCTAGTTTTTGTATTTTTAGTAGAGACGGTTTTACCATGTTGGCCAGGCTGGTCTAGAACTCCTGACCTCATGATTTACCTGCCTCAGTCTCCCAAAGTACTGGGATTACAGGCATGAGCCACTGCGCCTGGCCCCAAGTGTCATTATTATTCATAGAATAAACATATTGTTTAAAATATTTCAGTCTATTGCTGATGTTTTTCTTATTGAGGCTCACATTGCTCCGCTGTCAAAGCCCTTGGGAACCTCTTGAGGTTAGCTTGTAAGTCCTTTTGCCTCAACTCCAGTAGTCTTCAGTAGCTTTGATAGATGCTTTAGATCACTGTGTACATTTCCTGCCTAAGATCTATAGTTGGCCATTTCTCCAAGGAGCACTGGTTCCTTTGAGGAGGGAATGGTCTAGGTGCTGAGGATGAAGCGTTAATCTCAATGTGAATAAAGCTAAGAGTGAACAGTGCTGTGTAGTCCTTGGGGCTCTGAGTGGATCTGGTTCCTCCTATGGTCTCTGCTGAGAATGCAGCTTGCTGTTTTGGGAGATGTCTGTCTTGTAACTGAATGATAGAAACAATCAGATAATCTTGTAATCTTGTTCTCCAGTGTTTACTTTTGGTAAAAGACATGGTAATAATATGTCTGCAGGTGTCACTATTCACCTGCTCTTCCTAAGCGATGCCTCGTCTTGAGGAACAGGGAGTAGAGACACTGAACTGCTTTATATACTCACATCTGGGATCATCAGGTTGGACGTGGCTACTGTCTGGCTAACTAACATTTCCTGGCCCCCATGATTGCAGAGTTCCAGGTTCTACATCAGTACTTGGTTCTCTGAAATATGTACTTAATTGGGGTCTCATGAGTATGGAATTAAAATCCATTTTACTGTTGTATTCACTTAGAAGGAACATAGCCTTTGTTTCCTTACTTAACTGTGTGAGCCACAAAGTAAGAAGAAAACCATCTCCTTAAAAGCTGCTGTTGAGGTATCTGTCTTCATGACAGATAAATCTTTTCCACAGATTTGGAAAATAGCAAAGATGCATCTGTTTCATAATTACATGGTAGCTTTCCATCTAATGAATGCCTGTGTAGGCTGCTACATTAAGCATACAAAGAGAATAGTAGAAGAAAGTTACTTTGTACTTATTTTTCAGGCTTTTCCTGTGTTCTCACTTCATTATTGTGGGGTTTCTGCAGACTGGGTCCCCGTGGAAGAGAGGTTGTCTCGCTTACTGTGGTGTGGCAGTGGCTTAAGGGAGAGCTGGAGCCCTGACTTCACCTCCACCCCACTCCCTTTATTTGACCTGGGATTTTAAATATAACAACTTGCATTTTAAGGTGAGTTAGCTTCTGATCTTAATACAACCTCTTTTCCTTCAGGAAAAAAAATGCTAAAATCAAGACAGGGTACAAGCGGGAGCACATTAACCTAGGCTGCGACATGGATTTCGACATTGCTGGGCCTTCCATCCGGGGTGCTCTGGTGCTGGGTTATGAGGGCTGGCTGGCCGGCTACCAGATGAATTTTGAGACTGCAAAGTCCCGAGTGACCCAGAGCAACTTTGCAGTTGGCTACAAGACTGATGAATTCCAGCTTCATACTAATGTGTAAGTGTACTTGGGGCAGTGGTAGAGGGGAGGGCAGTGGTTGGGGGGAGCCAGGGGTGGGGGCTGGTGTGTGTGTGGTAAGGGGATTGCTTTTCATTATTTTTTTTTAAAAGGAAGCCCAATTTTTAACCACTGTAAAGTGAGTTTGTTGGCATCAGATGACCCAGTTGGCCTGGTGCTATCTTTCTGTTTCCCACCTACCTATTTCCTGACGTATCTTAGATCCTTTCCACTCTATGAATAGTAAATACTGCCACTGGTACACAGAGTGTCTGATTAACTACAGCAGGGACCCGGTGTCAGTCCAGAGTGTGTCGTTTCCCTGAAGTTTTTGTTTTAGTTAACAAAACAGTTCTCTTTCTCTGTCTAATGCTTGAGGGTTAGCCTGCTGGGCTTGATGACATGTAGACATGGTAGACAAATGTAGGAGCTGATTATCTCAGTTACAAAGTATCTTCTCTGTACAGTGAAACTGTAAAAGTAAACTATTAGTATGGTGAAGGGAAACAGTGATTACAGGTTAGGAGAGAGCCCCTTGTAATCAAACTTGAGAATTGAAGTAGAGTGATGATTTAGGTTAAGGGAAACAGATTACATTCATGAATCTTGTTTCATCTATAAATCTTGTTTTACTTAGTTTCATGAGGAATTAACCTGTGGCACAAGCTGGGTGCGGAGTTACCAACTTTATTTCCTTCCACTAGAGGTCACTAGAGAAGTAACTTCTTAACACAAATGATATTAATGTATAAACTAATATTTTCATTAATAAATTTTTTTGGGCAATTTTTATCATTAATTTGGAATCTGTTACAGCTAAAAATGTCACAGGAAAACCATAGACCTGGGCAATCTAGTGGTTGCCAGGGGGCGGGGAGGGTATGATTACAAAGGGGTGACTGAGGGAGTTTGGGGGTCATGGTTACATGAATCTGTGTACCTGTGTTAATAGGAATGGATATCAAGAAAATATCCATTTTATTGTCTGTTAATTAAGAAAAGGTGAAACAAACAAAAAGGTTATAGGAAACATATCACATGGATAGAAATGTTTTTGAACGTAGAATTCTGATTGGCATGGGAAGTGTTTTCCTTGGTTTGAAATTGGGCATTGGCACCAATTCTAGGAGGAACAATGGCTGTCAGCCATTTCTCCCACATATCCGAGCTTCAGCATTTTTAATAAGCAACAAGCGGGTATGGTTTATTTTTGGAACCAGCACGAAGACAGCTTACACAGCTCATCTGGGTTGCCCTGGTGCTTGCAGGGGCCCAGATGCATAACGAAAGTTCTTTGTGCTTCATGTAGATGAATTTGAACAGTTCCCCTGTTTATGGTTTTTTGTTTTTTTTTTTTTGAAGATAGGGTCTTGCTCTCTCACCCAGGCTAGAGTGCAGTGGCACAATTTCTGCAGCCTCCACCTCCTGGGATCAAGTGATACTCCCACCTCAGCCTCGCAAGTAGCTGGGAATATAGGTGTACGCCACCACACCTGCCTAATTTTGTAGTTTTTGTAGAGGCAGGATTTCGCCATTTGGTCCAGGTTGTTTTTGAACTTGTGAACTCAAGCGATCAGCCTGCCTCAGCCTCCCAAAGTGCTGGGATTACAGGCGAGAGCCACTGCGCCTGGCTTCTGTTTTGAAAGCTCTCTACAGGAAGTCTTTCAGAAACCTGTTATTTTTTTTTTTGACAGGTTGCTGTTTTGTTGCAGCATACTTGGGCTGTATAAAGAAGACAGGATTCCCTGTGAATCAGGCAGTGCCTGGGTCTCCCTGTACTTTCTGGAAGTATAATGTCTGTCTAGCCAAATTTCATGGGGAAATGAGAATTTATAATGTGTGGCTCACACTTGTAATCCCAGCTATTTGGGAGGCTGAGGCAGGAGGATCCCTTGAGGCCAGGGGTTTGGGACTAGCCTGGGCAACATAGCAATACCCTGTCTCTAAGAAAATTTTTTAAAATTAGCTGGGCTTGGTGGCAACATGCCTGTGATCACTTGAGCCCAAGAGTTTGAGGTTGCAGTGAGCTATGATTTTGCCACTGCTTTCTGGCCTGGGCAACAGAGCAAGATCCCATCTCTGAAAAAAAAAAAAAGAAAATTTAGAATGTATTCTCTAATTTAGGGAGAGTGTCTTGTGAAGACTAGAGTTTTTATTCTTAGGTCCGGAAGCCCTTTGCTGTATTCAGTTACCAATGCCATTTCCACTGGAAATGCCCATGATGATGAGGCAGAACTCAGACACTGATTTTATGTTAAAGATGTTTGAGAGGGTCTAGGTAGGCTTGAAGACCATCTGATGCAAGGAGGATGGCCATTCCTTTTTTAAAAATAGCAGCAATAAAATTTTTCTTAATTTTTTAAATCAAAGGAGTCTGAGCCTATGGTTTTAAAATCAGACAGTACAGATGGGCTTATGAAAAGCAGTGATTCCAACCTGCCTCAGCCTGCTCATCCCAGCTCTCCAGTGGCAGCCACTTGAACTGTTCTTGTTTTCTGTGGTTCCCTCTGTAGAGAAGGTTGCTTCTGACCAGGCACCAGTATGCACTGTGCATATGAACAACAATCTGAAAGCAGTAATGAGAGGCAGTATATGAACTGTGCAGACCCCAGCCCAACAGAGGACAAAGTGTAGACTCTCTGAGCGCTTCATATGCTTTTTTAGTGGTAACAGTGACTGCATTGTTTGTATAGGCTGTTCAGCTGGGTGGGGCAGACTTCCAGATTCCGAGAGCATAAGCAGGGGCCCCAAAGAGGAAGAGGAGGATTTGAATGACTGGAGAGGGGAAAGGGATATTCCTAGCAACTGGAGTCATTCCATATGTTTGGAAGAGAGCAGGGAGCTTGGCCAGCTGGGGTTTCTTTCTGAATGTTTTTGAAAGAGGGAGACATTTTATGATGTAGTAAAAAAGCTCCCTCAGTCCTGCCGGAACTGTGGATGTTGTAGCATGGATGAGCAGTATGCACAGGTGGACAAGTTGAATTGTGGGTTAAGCTCTTGAATTGCTGCTCCTCCAAAAGGCTGGGTCAGTGCCAACTCTATCCCCCCAGCAGTGGCTGCAGCAGGTTGTGCCAAGGGCTCTAACTTGACTTCTGAGGCATAAGTGGTGCCTTCCTTGCCATTTCTGGCTGTGCTCTCATTTTCTTTTCTTTCCATACCATTTTTTTTTTGAGCCAGAGTCTCACTCTGTTGCCCAGACTGGAGTGCAGTGGTGCGATCTCAGCTCACTGCAACCTCTGCCTCCTGCGTTCAATTGATTCTCCTGCCTCAGCCTTTCGGGTTGCTGGAATTACAGGTGCCCGCCACGATGCCTGGCTAATTTTTGTTTTTAGTAGAGACAGGGTTTCACCATGTTGGTCAGGCTGGTCTCAAACTCCTGACCTCAAATGATCTGCCCACCTTGGCCTCCCAACGTGCTGGGATTACAGGTATGAGCCACCGTGCCTGGACTTCCATACCATTTTTATGGTAGAATCATTTATAAAAGTGATAATATCAGTAGCAGTAAACACTAAATCACTCAGAATCTCACTGCTCTACTTGCTGCTGCTTTTTTTTTTCCTTATAGAGACAGAGTCTCACTGTGTTGCCCAGTCTACATCCCTGGGCTCAAGCAGTTCTCCTGCCTCAGGCTCCTAAAATGCTGGGATTACAGGTGTGAGTCACTGCTTACTTCCTCTCCCCCAGCTTTTTCTTTTTCTTTTTTTTTTTTTGAGACAAGGTCTTGCTCTGTCACCCAGGCTGGAGTGCAGTGGTGCAGTCTACGCTCACTGCAACCTCTGCCTCCCAGATTCAAGTGATTCTCCTGCCTCAGCCTCCTGAGTAGCTGGGATTACAGGTGTGTGCCACCAGCCTGGCTAATTTTTGTATTTTTAGTAGAGGCAGGGTTTCACCATGTTGGTCAGGCTGGTCTCGAACTCCTGGCCTCAAGTGATCTGCCCATCTCGACCTCCCAAAGTGCTGGGATTACAGGCGTGAGCCTCTATACCCAGCAACATGTGTGTTCCATTCTTACCAGGCTTCCTGTAATTGAGTATCTGTTTTGTGAAATTTGGTGAACTTCTGACTTTTCTTAATACCAGTATTGGTTCAATCGGTTTCTGGCATCCTGTTTTCTGGGAGACTTGGGTAGATCTGTCTGGGCTGCAGCTCTCCTCCCTGGGAAGCTCAGCATGTGTACTGTGCTCGTTTGCAGGAATGACGGGACAGAGTTTGGCGGCTCCATTTACCAGAAGGTGAACAAGAAGTTGGAGACCGCTGTCAATCTTGCCTGGACAGCAGGAAACAGTAACACGCGCTTCGGAATAGCAGCCAAGTATCAGATTGATCCTGACGCCTGCTTCTCGGTGGGTATCTGTGGAATCATGCATCTCACAGGCCCATCTGCTGCTTACGTTGGAATCCTTCAGGTTTGCTGGAGTGCTGTGCTTCAGCTCACTCAAAGTGAGAGATGTGGCTGGGCGTGGTGGCTCACGCCTTTGGGAGGCCAAGGCAGGCAAATCACTTGAGGTCAGGAGCCCAAGACCAGCCTGGCCAACATGGTGAAACCCTGTCTTTACTAAAAATACAAAAATTAGCTGTGTGTGGTGGTGGGCGCCTGTAAACCCAGCTACTCGGGAGGCAGAGACAGGAGAGTTGCTTGAACCAGGGAGGTAGAGGTTGCAGTGAGCTGAGATCGTGCCACTGCACTCCAGCCTGGGTGACAGAGCGAGACTCCATGTCAAAAAAAAAAAAAAAGAAAAAAAGACTCCATCTCAGAAAACAAAAACAAAATGAGAGGCATTGTCACTTTGAAAAGAGTTCCAAATGAGTACAGTGATCATACTACTAGTACTTCTTATGGGTATCAGGCACTGTGCAGAGCCTTTTATGATTACTGTGTTTAATCCCATTTGAAATAGGTGCTTTTTTTTTTTAAAATCATCTCTGGATTTTTTTATTTTTTGTTTTTGAGACAGAGTCTTGCTTCGTTGCCCAGATTGATGTAGTGGTATAATTATAACTCACTGCAGCCTCAACCTCCTGTGCTCAAGTAATCCTACCACCTCAGCCTTCCAAGTGGCTGGGACTACAGGCACACCACCACGCCTGGCTAATTAAACATTTTTTTTAGTAGAGACGACATCTCTCTGTGTTGCCTGGGCTGGTCTCAAACTCCTGGGCCCAAGCTGTCCTCCCACTACAGCCTCCCAGAGTGTTGGGATTACAGGAATGAACCACCATGCCTGGCCAGTCATCTCTGTTATTTATTTCTTTTTTTTCGAGATGGGGTCGTCTTCTGTTGTCCAGACTGGAGTGCAGTGGCACGATCTTGGCTCACTGCAACCTCCACCTCCCTGGTTCAATTCTCCTGCCTCAGCCTCCCACGTAGCTGGGACCATGGGCACCCACCAACATACTCAGCTAATTTTTGTATTTTTAGTAGAGATGGGGTTTCACCATGTTGGTCAGGCTGGTCTGACCAACCTGTAATTGAGTATCTGTTTCCTGAAATTTGAAATTACAGGATACTCCTGACCTCAGGTGATCTGCCTGCTTTGGCCTCAAAGTGCTGTGATTACAGGCGTGAGCCATTGCACCCAGCCAATTATCTCTGTTTTTACAAATGAGGAACTAGAAGGTTAGAGAGGTTGAGTAACTTGTCCAAAGGTACACAGCAGGAAGGTCCTTGGGACTGGATTTGAGCCAGATTGGCTTACTGTTGAGCCTCTTCCATTAATACCAATTCCTTTTCTATAACGCAGACTGTTAAAAAGGGCACTCTGAAATTTCGGGTTCTAATTGATAATTTCCCATCTCACGTTTCATTCTCCTGTTCAACTCCTGCAATGCATATTAAGAAATCAGTAGTCAGCTGGCATCTTGCAGACTCTCTTGCATTGTTCACAGGCCCTCAAACTACTTCACAGGTTTTGCAGTAAATCCTACTGGGCTCATTTCTGTTGTCACAGGGCACTGGAGGCTGTACCTCTTTAGGGTGGAATGAGGAAACCTCTTGTTGCAGAATGGTTTCTTTACTGGTTTGTGTAATTTATGGACAGCCCATTTTAAGTCTCCTGAACTAGAACCAAATTTGGCTCTATTAAGAGCGGGCACTTAAAAACAAGAGAAAAGGGGCACTGGCCCCCAAGAGGCCTTCCTTCTCTCTGCTTTGTTCTTATGAGGGGGTGTCAGATCTCAGAACACCATTTGAATGGGAAAATATGCACCTTAAATTGGTATATTTTGTATTGAATTTAATGAATCTCATGAATAAGATGGTCATAAAAAAAATTTGATTTTGAAGTCCAAGGTTGGTTGACTAAAAAGCTCTTACTGATTTTGGAGATGGAATCGCGAAGTGTTAAACTGAATGTTTTGTCTGTTTTGTCATTTCCTTGACTAGGCTAAAGTGAACAACTCCAGCCTGATAGGTTTAGGATACACTCAGACTCTAAAGCCAGGTATGTGTTGCTTGTGTGTGAAATCGGTTCTTTGTCTTAAAAAAATTGTGGTGCTGGTTTGCTGATTTATGTCATAGTAGAATGTTTGTATAATACAGTGGGTATATAATAAATAGGTATATTTAAAGTTGTATAATTAAATGTTTATAAAGGAGTATGTGGTCATTATAAAACATTTGGAGAATATGAGATGTAGCAAGTAGGAGAAAAAGGCTGAGGCTAACATATATTCTTTGCTATTTTCTTCCATCCTTTTTTCCAGTGTGTATATAATGCCTGATACTTATTTCTAGCAAATTCTCAAAACTAACTTATAAATCAGCCCCACTGTAAAAAGACAAAGAAATAAGAAAAGTGGTTTGCAGGTTTCCTCTGCACAGTAAGCTAGGCCAGTCCATGGTGTATTATAGTTCTAGGGTATAATACCACCTTTGAACCATGGAAATCTAAGATTACCAGCAGTAGCTTTAAGATTCAGCTTTAAGATGTTACCCTTTCAGAGGTACAGAATCCCTGAATCAGGTTATTCCAGGGAAGGTCAGTTTGTTGTATGCATGTGTGGATGTGCATGCACACTACACGTGTGTGTACACTATGAACATGAAGATGTCAGACCTTAGGCTGGATTCAGGATTGAGGTTTCATTTAAAGGGATGATTGCTAAAGAAGCTTACTGCATGCTACCAGTGCTAGAGACTAATTATGCCAGGAGAACAGCGAGAGGAAAAAGGAAAGTGGAGTTCCAGAAGTAGATTTGGGTAGGCTCTCTGGGCAATGGGAAAATTATAGTTGTTTTATAAGCTCACTGTAGGATACTTGTTAGTCAGATAGTGTTAAGTAACAAGGATTGAAGGGCCATGTAGTTTGGACCCTGCTGATAATACTTGGAATAGGTTCTGAATTTGGTGTTAAGCTTTCTTGTCTTTTCTCCATTCCTCTCCTTTCCTCTCCCTGATTTTTCCCTTGCAGGTATCAAACTGACACTGTCAGCTCTTTTGGATGGCAAGAACGTCAATGCTGGTGGCCACAAGCTTGGTCTAGGACTGGAATTTCAAGCATAAATGAATACTGTACAGTTGTTTAATTTTAAACTATTTTGCAGCATAG
>CAUYQU010071158.1:0-11985 GCA_963574635.1 Cheracebus regulus | reverse complement strand
AAAATATTGGTTGGCTGCTTGTTTGTTATTTTCATCCCTTATTCCTTCCTGTCTCCATTGTTAAGCACAATTATTGGCATAAAAGAGGTTTTTAATACCCATTTTTAGACTGCATTCTACCCTGGGCAATAGAACAAGAATCCCTTTCTCTCTCCCTCTCTTTCTTCCTCTTTCTTTCTCTCTCTCATTCTTTTTCTTTCTTTCTTTGGTTCTTTCTTTCTTCTTTTCTCTCTTTTTCTTTCTTTCAAAAAATTTTAAAAAAATACAAATGAAGGTATGAATTAAGGGACATTGTGTTTCATATTCCTCTTGTATTTCCTAGAGCCATCTCAAAACTATGATGACAAATTACAAAATCATTTAAATCCGATGTCCCCAACCCTCACTGCATATAAGCACCCCCTGCGGACCTTTTGAAAAATACAAATGTCCAGGCCCTAACCAAAGTTGATTAAGAATCTCTGGGAGTGAGGCCAAAACAAATTTTTCACCCCCTGATTTTATTAGAAAGTCATTTTTACATTTACAGAATAGTTAAGAGAATAGCGTGTTGATTACCCATATGCCCACACTGCGTAGTTGAAAGAATAGCTTAATGATTACCCATACACCCATATACCTAGATCCATCAAATGTTGCCACTTTGCTATATTTAAATTATTTAATGGTATATTCTTGCTTTATCTAAGGCAGTTCTCACCTGGGGGTGGTTTCACCCTTCAGAGGACATTTAGCAATATATGAAGACATTTTTGGTTGTCACGACCAGGGAGAGGCAGACAGTCTGTGATGCTGATAAACATAGAGGACAGGGATCTTCCTCGACACGCTGTGATGCACAGGCCAGTCCCCCACGACAAAGAATCAGCCAGCCCAAATGTCAACAGGGATACAGTATAACAAAGTGTAATGATTAATATTGAATCATTTGGAAGTAAATTCAAGTCATTTTTTATTTATCACTCCTGAATACTTTAACATCTCCAAAAATCCTCTCACTTAACCACAAAGTCAATATCATGTGTAAGAGGATGAACAATGATTCCTCAATATCTTCTAACAATGAGTTCACATTTAAATTTTCTGAACTGTACTCTACTTTTTTTTTTTTTTTTTTTTTTTACATTTTTTAAACCAGAGTTCAATTAAGTTTTGTGCATTGCATTTGTTTTATTTATTTGGTCTTAAAATTTGGATCAGTCCTCCAGACATTTTTTTAAATTACTTTTTTGAAGAGACTAATCTAATTGTCCCCTATTTGGGGCTTGGTTTGATTATTTCCTCTTGTTTCATTGTTTGGCTTATTCCTCTATTTTTTGTATTTCTTATGAAGTAGATGTGAGATGTTTATAAAGTCTTGATTAAATTCAAATTAAACATTTTTAGCAAGAGTATTTAGGGTGGGGCTATATACCTTACATTGCATGATAGCAGGATCTAGAAAATTTCTGGTTTCTCCTCTAACAGTGTTGCTAAATTTGCTCCTTGATTCAGGTAGTGATTTCTCCCCATCATAAGCTCCATTTCCCACTTTGTGATAAGCAGGTCCTTCTTGGGTTGGGTTTTTGACACCTGTGCATATCCTAGCCTCCAACTAATTTCACTTAATAGTGTTAGCATACACTGATGCTCTTTGCCAGAGTCATAGGAAGTCAAAAAATCATATTTCTTCTTTTATTAATAACTTTTAAAATCTGTGATTTCCATTTGTTAGCTAGAGTTCTTCTATTTAAAAAAACAAAAACAAAAAACTCCTTCTACTACAATTTCTTCCTAAAAAGCCAGAATAAATGATTAATTCCTCTCTTTAACCTCTACTTTTAAGAATAAACTTCAGAATAAGGAGCTGATATTATACTTACTTATCAACAAGCCAGTCCTAACCTGGACTTTTCTGCAATACAGGAAAAATAGTTGAATATAGCAGGAGATGTCACAAACTTTCTACAATCGGAAAAAAATAAAGCTACAAGGTTTTTTTTTAAATTAGAATATTTATAGTATGTAAAAACCACGTATGTTAAAGTAATTTCAGTTTATATTAGTGTAATTTCAGTGTGTATTAATGTAATTTCAAGTTAAAAGAGGTAAATATCTTTTAAAGTTTCAGAAAGATATTTACTTTTATAAAGATATTTGTCAAATATCAACTGTTAGATGGAAGATGGGTTGAAAATCACCAAGTTGAAATCTATTTCTTCATAGGTTGGAATATATTTGAATAGGCTGTTTAGTCTCTCCTGAATCCATGGGTGGTAAGTGATGTGTGAAAGCCAAACCCTTTTCAGACAACGGTTAAACAAATATTCAGTCAAGTTATTGGATTTAAAAGACAGTTATGTTTGGAAATCATTATTTTCCACAAGGGAAAGTAGACACTTTACAGGAAGCAACTGGAACCAGTTTTACCCCTTTGTTTCAAAGCCTCCAGTTCTTCATTTCTGAGCCTGGAACCTCATCTTGGTTCCTTTTTTTTTTGGAAGAGCAAATTTTAGCTGGCTGGCAGTTTTTAATTCACCTCAGTGTAGCACACAAGATTCCTAGACCAGGTCCCAAATCTATACCTGGGAAGGTAAAAGTTAATTATTTGAATTCATTGTCTTAGGTCTGGCTGTAAAGGAGTGCCCTGCCTTCAGTTTATAACATGGTAAATTTGTTTTTATGATGAATAAATGAGCACTTAGCACCAAAACCTTGCAGGCGTCATCCAGATGTCTCAGAACTTGGGTGAGCACATGGATCTGGCCACATGGACACTTGTGTTCGCCGGATGGAAGCACAGTCTGGAGAGAAGATGCATTTTTTTCAAGGTCTGGAAATTTTAACAGTATCTGGCAGCTAGTTGGTTTTCAAGATAATCCTATCACTGTTTCTGGTTATGAGTAGGGGTGGAGGTGGGGGCTTCAGAAGCGATGGTTTGGTGGCTTGTTGAAATTGGGTGGAGATGTTGGCATGTGGGAGCCTGGAGCTTGAGCACAAGCAATCTTTCTGGGAAGAGACCTGCAAGCATGTTACTCTCAGTCACTTAATGACCTAAGTGGTATGGGCATGACAGATGGAGGTGGTGGTGGGGGGAGAGAAAAAAGAGAATCAGAACATGAGTTCCGTGGACACAAAAGCAATTGGTTAATTCACCCAGACTTTCACTTTTCAAACAATTGTTTGGCTGGTCCTTAATCCTTAGCCAAGTGACTCCCTAAGGATGTGTTAATTTATTTTATCTGTTAAAGATGTGCCATCACAACAACCCTTTCTCAAGTTACAAAACCGTCTTCTCAGTTAGCCTTGGCTTGGCCGGCAAGGTTTGATAAACAGGCTAGTCTGTTGTCCTAATGACTCAGCCAGGGCTCTGCTCTTCCTCTCACTCTCACCCCTTGCTACTGGTGACAGAGGAGTAGACTGTCACCAACTAGGACATGTGTATGCTATTAAAAACAAACAAACAAACAAAAACAACCACTGAGAAAGTGACTCCTCAATTTTCTTTTGATTGAACCAAGAGACTCTTTTTGTTACCCTTTATTGAATAATCAGAAACAGAAATAAGAAGGCCATTTCCAGATAGATGGAACACCATGATCATTTTGACCTCTTGATTGTTGAGTCAAAATGATAATTTCACTAATTTTACCTTGAAATTAAAGAGCTCTGTGACAGAATCAACCAGAGAGATTGGTAATTTAAATATGCATTAATATATTTAAAATAGGAGAGAAGCCTTTTGGTAAATGACAGGATTGCAGCTTTGAAACACTTCTATCTCCCTGGAGAAGCTAATATATTTTAGAAATATCAAGGAGTTAAGACTACTAGCTAGGAGGACCTAACACTATTTTCTTTTCCTTTAAAAATTATATTTAATTAGGGCCAGGTGCAGTGGCTCATGGCTAAATCCCAGCACTTTGGGGGGCCGAGATGGGCAGATCGCCTGAGGTTGGGAGTTTGAGACCAGCCTGGCCAGCATGGTGAAACTCCATCTCTACTAAAAAATACAAAAATCAGCCAGCCATGATGGCAGGCACTTGTAATTCCAGCCACTCGGGAAGCTGAGGCAGGAGAATTGCTTGAACCTGGGAGGTGGAGGTTGCAATGAGCCGAGATGCTGCCGTTGCACTCCAGCCTAGGCAACAGAGCAAGACTCCGTCTCAAAAACAAAGAAACACACAAACAAATTATATTTAATTATTCACATAATATAAACCTATGTATACAATTACATCATGTATCATATACATAATATAAACACTTAAGCTTCAACTTTATGATGCACAAATAGAGATAGTTATGATCCAAAGAGGAGACATCAAAAAGAAAGTAGAAAACAAAAATGACAAATGCAAATTGCACATTGACCAATGTAAGTTTCACAGGGCCCTGCAGTAGGAACCACAAGACCGGCATGATGATTTTTCAATTGTAAACCATATAAAGTTTCTCAAGACAGAGCCTCCATTTTTGTCTACCGGATCTAATATTTTTTACTTACTTGACTACATTACTCATTAATTCAACATATATTATTGGATGCCTACTTTGTGCCAGCATTATGTCAGATTTTTAGGTTACAAAAATAAAAAAAGACAACCTCCTGGGGAATCGCTATCCCATAGAAAAAATGGTAAATTTAATCATGAGCTATAGGTACTACAATATTAGGTTGGTGCAGATGTAATTGTGGTTTTTGCTCTTAAAAGCAATCTCAAAAACTGCAATTACATTGATGCCAACTAAAAAGAAATAAATGCATGGAGAGTGGAGGCTTGGACAAAGGAGAAGCATATTCTATTTCTTGATGAAGGTATTTTGGGGTGGCATGGACATTTGAAACTGCCAAAGGGGGCTGCAACTATCTCAAAACAGTCACCACTTCTCAATACAGTGGCAACAGTTTTCTGATCATAGCCTCCTACATAGTCAGAAATGAATGATGCACGTATTTTGTTTTTTTGTTTTTTGGAGAGGGAGTCTCTCTCTGTCTTCTAGGCTGGAGTGCAGTGGCATGATCTTGGATCTTGGCTCCTTGTAGCCTCTGCCTTCCAGGTTCAAGCGATTCTCTGCCTCAGCCTCCCTAGTAGCTGAGATTACAGGTGTGCACCATGACGCCTGGCTAATTTTTTTATTTTTGTAGAGATGGGATTTCACCATGTTGGGCAGGCTGGTCTTGAACTTCTGACATCAGGTGATCTGCCTGCCTTGGCCTCTCAAAGTGCCGGGTGAGCCACTGTGCCCAGCCAGAAATGAAGGATGCACATGTTTTTTGTTTCATTTTGTTTTGTTCTTTTTTCCCTGAGCAAATGTCTGCTTTCACATTTTCCTTCATATACTTCTAGAATGATAAACAGAGGTGCAAAGGCTCTGGATGTAAAGTGAGGGCTTTAGTTGACACAGAAGGAAAATGAGCAGCAACCTAGAAGTCACAGGTGCCAGCAGGGAAGTCAAGAAGAGGACACAAGGGCCACAGATGAAGACAGGAAAAAAGGAAAGAACCTCAAATGAGAAATAGGGGAAAAAAATAAATATTATTTGAAGGTGATTTAAACTACAGGAAATAAAATTATGGTGAGATAAAGAGCTGTTGGATATTAAAGAAGAAACAATCAGCTAAGCCCCAAAGGACAGGCATGATGAGAGCACTTTCTGTTGTTGTGGGCAAGGAAGTTTGGTGCCAAGTCAGTTGTATGATGAAATCTGTTACGAATTCTCCCCATCTCAACATTAGATTAACACGTGGGGCTTCATTTTCAAAGGGGTCCAAGGAAAGCAAGGCAGACTACTCACACAAATAAACGGGAGTTGTGTGTCTGAAATTCCCTCAAAATGCTGAAAAACAGCCCCCTTTAATGTCATTATGTATTTTAAGCATTTGTAACCAATTTATAACAGACATTACAGTATTCTTGTCTACAGTAGAGTTGGCACACAGCACTTCCGATGTTAAATATTTCCAACAAGCTCCCATTCACACAGCACACAGCTCCCTGTTCTGGTGATGTTCCCAAGCTTCTCTTAAGCGGTTCACTAACCCACGGAGGCATTTCTGAGACAGGGAGCAGAATTATAACTCCCCCGGACTGCCCAAACCCTGAGGGGTCTCTGAAATTCTCTCTCTGTGTTTCAGGAGGTTATACTTTAAAAACAGTGAGGAAATTCTTAGTTCAGGCTACAAAAGACAATAGTCAGCTTCCATTTTAGAGGCAGATACATTGAATTTTTAACTGATCATCCATCTGGAATGCCACTGAGGACATGGTGAATCTGTGACCTGAGTGATTCTCTCTCTTGGATCTCAACTTTTCACAGCTCAGGAGAACACAGGAATGTGTTCTTCAAGTTCTGCCTCCGTGTTCCTCCTCTGTCCTTTCTTCTCTCCTGTCTTCCTTTTCTTTCTTTCTTTCTTTATTCTTTCCTCTTTTTTCTCCCTCCATTCCTATCTCTTTACTCTTTCTCTGTAGACCACTTTCTTTCTTCCTGCCTTCTTTTCTTACTCTCTTTTTTCTCCTTCCTTTCTGACTCCCCTTCTTTCTCCTCTCTTTCTTTCTTTCTCTTTCTTTCTTTCTTTCCTTCTCTTTCTTTCTTTTTTTCTTCTTTTTCTCCTTCCTTCCTTCCTTCTCTTTCCTTCCTTCTTTCCTTCTTTTCCTTCCTTCTTTCTCTTTCTTTCCTTCTTTTTTCTTCTCTTCCTTCCTCTCTCCCTTTCTTCCTCCATCTTTCTCTCTCTCTCTCTCTCTCTTTCTGATGTCCTTTATTCTTTCCCACTGTACCACACAAACTCATATATTCATCACCCAACAAGAACAAAGAGCAATACAGTTAATTAAATGAGTATTTAAAGAAGCAAATTGAGAGCTACTCAAATGGACATAGGTAAAATCCTCCCCAAACCTTTTACTCCAGTTGTTCTGGTTGTAGAATTTCCATATAAAGTGAAATCACTTGTTCAAAATAACAGAGTTGCAGAATCTTGTTATGCTTAGACTAGAAATGCTGCTTCAAGGTAGGGAGTTCTCTTTTCTATTCATAGCTTGGATCAATCCACCCATTTCCAACTTTTCTTACTATGCTTAACAACAAGCCACAAGGAAGTTACCATACTGGCACCTTTTCTTGAAGGATGAAAACTCAGTTTTTCATTTTATTGCCCATTGCCCTGAGAAGTCTCACTTCTTGAGGAAAAACCTTGACCCAGTGACCTCCGCTGATTTAGTGTTTATCCACGCTCTCCTCTGATCCATTTCCTGTGCCCTTGTGCCGTGGACATGGTGGCTGCCATCTCTTCAGTGTCTATGACTGATTCAAGCTCATTGGGGACACATCATCCCCTAGGTGATTCCTTTACCAATAACCGGTATCCCTATATGAGTTATTGTTATAGGAATACGTAGGCCTAAGGCTGTGGGAGAATGAGATGTAGGAAGAGGTTTACTCTGGGTTGGTAGGAAAGTGATTCCACTTACCACCTCTCCCGCCATCCTGTGAACAGGAAATCTCACTGGTTCCACCACTGCCTGCAGTCTCTTAGAACCACGAGGGAGCCCATGATGAAATGAAGTGGACACCCCAGTAAGCAGAGGAGAGAATCAGAAAGAGAATGTATGCGCATTTTCCAGGCACTGGTTCAACCATCCTGAAATGTACCCTTTCCTCTGACCTTCCTGTGATATGAAATAATAAATGTCCTCATTCCAGTTAATTTGATTTAAGGTCACTAAATGAAGACAGAAGTGTTCTTGTTGACACACTTTTTTCTGAGGCACACTCTCACTCCCATTGCCCAGCCTGGAGGACAGTGGCACCATTGAGGCTCACAGCAACCTCAACTTCCCAGGTTCAGGTGATCCTCCCACCTCTGCCTCCTGAGTAGCGAGGAACACAGGTGTGTGCCACCATACTTGGCTTTTTGTATTTTTAATAGACATGTGGTCTCCCATGTTGCCTAAACTGGTCTTGTATTCCTGGGCTCAAGTTATCCTTCTGCCCCGGCCTCCCAAAGTGCTGGGATTATGGGCACCAGCCATCACATCCAGCTAACACATTCTAGAGTTAAAAAAATCTTTATTCCCACCCCAACTTTCCTCTCTCTCTTTTTTTTTTAAATTATTTTATAATGTTGGCTAGTGACAGCTAGGGTGACCAATTCTCTTTATTTTCTTGGGACTAAGGAGTTTTTTAAGATATGTGACTTTCAGTGCTAAAAATGGGCTGACCCAGAGCAAATGGGATGGTTGGTCCCCTATAAGGTTGATAAATCATTTGCATAATTATACTGAAGGTCACCAATCCCTGGAGTTTGGCTGCTACTTTCCATAAGGACTAGCTTTCTATCAAAATCTGCAAAAGGCTGGGTGTGGTGGCTCACGACTGTAATTTCAGCACTTTGGGAGGTGGAGGCAGCTGTATCACTTGAGGTCAGCAGTTGAGACTGGCCTGGCCAACAGGGTGAAACCCCATCTCTACTAAAAATATAAAAATTAGCCAGGCGTGGTGGTGCACACCTGTAATCCCAGCTACTTGTGAGGCTGAGGCAGGAGAATCACTTGAACCCTGAAGGCGGAGGTTGCAGTGAGCCGAGATTGCACCACTGAACTCCAGCCTGAGTGAAAGAGCAAGACTCAGTCTCAGAAGAAAAATAAATCTGCAAAGCTCTTTCTTTTTTATTATTGAGACACAACACCAGAACAGATCTGGGCCGGAGGAAGGAAACAAACAAACAAATGCTTGGATTCTCATTCCTAGCCTTCTTGCTTCTCTCAGCTGGCCACCACCGATCAGGGACTTCCAGGAATGTCAGAGGTGTCTGGCATAAGTCTCTTGTATCATTAGAAAGAGAGAGAGAGAGAGAGAGAGAAGAGAAGAAACTAGGAAGGAGACAGAGGAATGTAGATTTACCAAATATCTCAGAGCAACTAAATGGCTGAGCTGAGGCAAAAATGAAGTCTCTTACCTGATACTTGCTCTTTCCACATTTGCAGAGACACATATTGGTTCTCTGCATGTGATGCTCTATTTCCTCTCATTTACCTCTATTCAAGAAGAATACAGTCTAGATTGGAAGAGGCCATGGAAACCATCTGTACCTCGATGATCTTAGGAAAGGCTCTCAGTTTCTCAATGGTGAAAACAAGTCACTAATGTTTGGTTTTCCATTCACATTCAAAGCTCATATTCTATTGCTTGCTTTCTTGCTTTTACATTTGAAGATGTCTAAGAAGGTACTTCAAAAGTAACATTTTGGAAGCTATTATGCTCAGTAAACTAATGCAGGAAAAGAAAACCAAATACCGCATGTTCATTCTCACTTATAAGTGGGAGCTGAATGACGAGAACACATGGACACATGGAGGGAACAACACACACTGGGGCCTGTTGGTGGAACTGGTGGGAGGGAGAGCATCGGAAAGAATAGCTAATGGATACTGGGCTTAATACCTAGGTGATGGGGTGATTTGTGCAGCAAATAACCATGGCACACATTTACCTGTATAACAAACCTGCACATCCTACACATGTACCCTTGAACTTAAAATAAAAGTTGAAACAATAAATGAAACAAAATTTTTTAAAAAACTTTAAAAAAAAATAACATGTTCAGATATTCTGTTGACTATACCTGAGAAACATACAAACATCCCACTTGACCCTCTATGACCCCAATTCAGGAAAGTGTCTCCTCTTGCCTGAATATTGCAATAGCTCTCGGAGGTCCCCACTTCCACCCTTGTCCACCACACCCAGAGGACTCTCCACATGGAGGCAGCAACCTCCAGACACCTGGGTCAAACCATGACCTCTCTTCTCTGTGGAGACTTCCTTGGACAGTCTCTATCCCTAGCTGGCTTCATTTTCTCCTTAGCACTTATTACCCTCCGATAGTCTATAGATTTTACTTCTTTATTTGTTGAATATATGCCTTCCCTTACTATAAGGCAAACACCATGAGGTTAGGGATTTATCTGTTGCCGTATCACCAGCATTCAGAACAGTGCTCAGTACAAAGGCATCATTCAATAAATATTTCTTGAATAAATGAAAGTAATGTTTCTATTCAAAACCCCTGAGGCTTCCCACTTTATTCAAAATAAACACTAAGGTAATGGCCTACAAAGTCTTCCATCAACATGTATTAGTTTGTTTTCACGCTGCTAATAAAAACATATCCAAGACTGGGTAATTTAGAAAGGAAAGGAGTTTAATTGAGTTACAGTTCCACATGGCCAGGAAGGCCTCACAATCATGGCAGAAGGCAAAGAGGAAACAAGACACATCTTAGGTGGTGGCAGGCAAGACAGAAAGTGTGCAGGGGAACTACCCTTTATAAAATCATCAGATCTCATGAGACTTATTTGCTATCATAATACCATGGGAAAGAGTCTCTCCCATGATTCAATTACCTCCTACTGGGTTCCTCCCATGAGAGCAGGAATTATGGAAGCTACAGTTCAAGATGAGATTTGGGTGGGGACACAGCCAAAACATATCAACCCACCTCCCACCCCAGCCCCCTAGGCACCACACTTCTGTCTTCTCTGCTTCCGCAGCTCTGACACTGGACTCCTCACAAGTCTGGGGCATGCTCTTGACCAATCTTTTCTGATTTCTTTCGCCATTGGAAAGCTCCTTTTTCGGATGTCTCCCCAGCTTTCTCCTTTACATCCTTCAGGTTTCTGCTCATATGACATGCATCAGAGCCCTCCTTCCCTAAGCTCTTGGCACAAAATAACTTTGCCTCTCCCTGTACTCCCCATTCCCCTAGGCCAGCATCGTCTTTCTGTACAGTACTACCATTATATATATATATATATATATATATATATATATATATATATATACTTTTTCTCTGACTCATTCTGTCACCCAGGCTGGAATGCAGTGGCACAGTCACCGCACAAAGCAACCTCCACCTCCCGGGTTCAAGTGATTCTCCTGCCTTAGCCTCCCAAGTAGCTGGGATTACAGATGTATGCCACCATGCCTAGGTAATTTTTTTATTTTTGTTAGAGACAGGGTTTTGCCATGTTTGCCAGGCTGGTCTTGAATTCCTGGCCTCAAGTGATGCAACCATCTTAGCCCCCAAAGTGCTGGAATTTCAGGTATGAGTCACCAAACCTGGTCTCCTTTATCTCTTTATTTATTTATTTTTTAATTATTTCCCACTCTCAGTCTGCCCCACTGAAATGTAAGCTTCATGTAGAAATAAAATTTGTTCTATTGGCCACTATATTCTCACTTGGCAAAGAGTAGTTGCTCAATACATATATTTGTTGAATGGATGAATTCATGAATGATTGGTTTTATACGGGCTTTTTAGTCGTTTCTATTTGTCATTACATTTATTGCAAACATTTTTCCCAATTTCACATTTGACCTCTAAGTCTTTATGGTATTTTTACACAGAACAGTAATTTAATTTTTATGCAGTTGATTCTTTTTGTGTTTTCCTTTATAAATGTACTTGTCTGAAAAGTTCTTTTTGGCCCAAAATCTGTTAAAGACACACCTATGTTTTTTTCAAGTATTTTATAGTTTTATTTTTTGCTTTTTATCTTTTAATATACTTGGAAATGATTGCCTATGTGAGCTAAACAAATTATTTTCTACAAAACAATTTTCTGTATGTTACAATGTATTGATAATTATATTGTATTGATCATTATTATGATGTATTCAGATTATTTACTAATCCATTCAGTATTTAGCTGTTTATTTCTATCTTTCTATTTATAAATGATTCTAGGTTATTTATTCTTTTTTTTTTTTTTTTTTTGCTCATGATTTCCTTTAAATATTTTATTTTTTTATTATATTAATATATAGTTATTTATTTCGTATTATGTGATGTCTTTTTGAATATTTTTTAATAATCATTTCATTATTTTGGTTTTTATTTATTTATTTATATTTAAAAATTTTTCTTGTTTATTTATTTTTTTTTTTTTTTTTTTTTGCTCAGGATTTCCTTTAAATCTGTGAAATGCTTATGCAATTACTAAA
>CAUYQU010071156.1:0-13721 GCA_963574635.1 Cheracebus regulus | reverse complement strand
TTTTTTTTTTTTAAAATTTTAACCACCAAAATTTTAACTTTTTTTTTTTTTTTATTTTTTTTTTTTTTTTTTATTAACCATTTTGGAAAATTTTTTTTTCATTGTTTTATTTTTTTTTTTTTTAAACACCTTTTTGCAAATTTTTTGTGCTCTTGGTTTTTTTTGTTTTTTTTCTTTTTTTTTTTTTTTTTTTTGCCTATGGCTTTCTTTAGCTCTTAAGCACTTTACAGACAGTTGATTTAAAGATTTTTCTCTAGTAAACCCAATGTCTGGGTTTCCTCAAGGACATATTCAGTTAATTTCTTTTTTTCCTTAGACTGGGTCATATTTTCTTATATATATGCATGCTTTATACTTTTTAGTTGAAAATTGGATATTTTGAACATGATAATTTGATGACTGAAAATCATACTGTCTTCTCACTGTAGAATTCTTTTGTCTTTCTTGTTGAGGGTAATAGTTTTTTTGTTTAGTGACTTTCCTAAGCTATTTTTCTGTTGTCATCTTTGTTGATCTCTGAAGCCCCTCAGCTTAATAGTCAGCCAGCTGTTTGACAGAGATGTACCTAGATGCCCGGAGCCAGAAAAAAAGAAATTAATCTGCAGATCTTTCTGATTGGCTGTGTTGGTCACTCCTGAATGCTTAGCCAGGTCATTTACAACCATGAGTTGGTATTTATTTTTTGCTTATGCTAAGCCACAAGATCAGCTGAAAGTTAAAACTTATGGTCTTTTCTATGCATACATCCTGCATTGGGCATACACGTGGCTTTCTAGATTGCCTAGTGCACAAAGGAACATTTCAAATCCCTTATTCTCCAAAGAGTCTCACTCCCCAGCTTTTCCAACCCAGCTTTTGTCATATATATTGTTTGCCTCAATTCTTGATTTTGTCTCAGGTGGTAGCTGCTTGTTCATTTATTTTCAGTGTTTTTGAGGTTTGTCCTCCACTCTAAGGGAGTTCCAAGTTAGGCAATGCAAAGGCAGGTCCATTGGGTCACTTCTTCAGGAAACCCACAGTTAGGTCAAAACAAATGTGATTCCTTGGGAACAAGGTTTTCCCTACTTCCTTCAGGACCATATATTTATATTGGGGATTCAGGCTTCCATCTTTAAGATTACCATCATGCCAAGGATGGGGGTGGGGAAAGGGTAAGTTAAAATGCCACAAAGCTCTCTTACTGTGTCCTAGTGACCTTTCTTTGGTTAAATGTTCTCTTGGTTGCTATTAATTTTTTTTCTGTCTTCCACAGTTCCAGTAAGGGTAGTCTTGACAGTTTTTCCCCTATTTCTGTTGTTTCTGGGGAGGCACAGGCCCCTTAAGGTTCCTACTCTGCCATCTTCAATGATGTTACAAAGCCACTTCAATGATGTCTTAATTCCTTTTCTATGTCTTCTATTCGATAGCAGATCAATCCAAAAAGTACTAATTTAGTTTAATTTCTTCTAGTATAGTTTCTTCTTTGATGATTGTAGAGAATAATGGGGAGGTTTTTTTTTTGTTGTTTTTTTTTTCTGGCTCAATGTCTGAGTCTCTGATATGCTGAAAAGATGAAATATCTGAAAAACTTACCTTCCAAAATTAATTACTAGAAGCTCTTCTGGGTTTTATTCTATTTTTCTATAAGCCATTTTTCACCTTTTTTTTTTTTTTTTTTTTTACGTATTTTCCCTTCTTTGGCCCAATCCTAAATGGTGGAGTCCTTCAGGAATCAATTATAGAATTTATTCTCATTCTATACTCTTGTAGGAGATATTATGTTTTCTTAAGCCTATAAATACTATAGATACCCCAATGACTCCAAAATTAATATCCCCAGTCCATTGTTACTTGCTGAGTTCCAGACCCTGATTTAGATCAGGCCACTGTACTCCAGCCTGGGTAAGAGAGTAAAATCCTGTCTCAAAAAAAAAAAAAAAAAGCAACTTATTGGAAATTATGAGGAAGCATATCAAACTTAGCATTGCTGTGAATTTTACCACTATTTAAAAATGAAAAATTTAAACGTGAATGTTTTGGAATTTAGGATATACTGGGAAATATCAGCAATGCTAATGGGATTTTATACATGAAGAAAGTATAGAAAATTTATACATTATCTTATTTTATTCAGATAGCAGTCTAATCACACATGGTCCAAGAACACTCAAATAAGAAACCAATATAATCAGATGTTAAAGGCTGATTTTCAAACATTATAGCCAATAACACCTTGCTCACCTGTGATCTCACTGGTATAAAACCATGTCCGCACCTCAGTGGCCTCCAAAACATTCAGCACAGCTTTTTAAGCTATAAGCTATTTAAAGCTACCATTTGGGCACTATTGATTATCTTCTCCAGGCTCTAGGTAGCTGGAGTGATCCCAGCAGGTGTTGGAGGATCCAACCTATCCTGACATAGTGTCAAAGTGTAGCCAAAGGAGGTTTCCAATAAGTGTGGGCTAAATGATGAGGACTCATGGACACAAAGAGGGGAACAGCAGACACTGGGGCCTATTGGAGGGTGAAGGATGGGGGGAGGAAGAGGAGCAGAAAAATTAACTATTGAGTTACTAAACTTAGTACCTGGGTCATGAAATAATCTGTACATCAAACCCCCGTGACGTGAGTTTACCTGTATAATAAGCCTGTACATTTACTCCTGAACCTGAAATTAAAAATAAATAAATAAATAAAGCAGGTTTCAGGAAACTCACAGCAGTGTTTGCTGTTTGCCAGAGCACTAGAGCCTTCTCAGTGAGGTGACAGGCAAATTTGACCATGGTTCTAGGATGGAAAATTCATTCCCCAATGGCTGGCTGAATGGGGCATAGATTTAAGATCATAAAAAAGGGTTCCAGGAAGTAGAGGTGTGGAGAGAGAAGATTAGTGCTTTAGCCATGAATTTGAATTGGCAGTGACACATGATAAATCTGGGGTGAGGGAGGAGTGGGAAGTTGATAATCACTGGGGTGGGGGATCACTTAGAGAAGCCTTGAGAAGTCATTGGAATGAAGATTTCAGATGAGTCATTGAAGAGTCACTTAGTTGTACTGTTCTTTCCTTTTCTCAGTTTTCTTAGCTGGACTTCCTTTTTTTTCTTTCTTGTGTCATTTTCTCAATTCCCTATAATAAAATCTTCAGAATATGTGAAATTGTATGCATATGTGTGTTTGCCTATACCTCCATACAAAGTAATGATGAGATTTAATTTCTGAAGTTATCTAGAAATGTAAGAGATATAAATTGGCATATAAAAAACCATCTCAGTAATGATGACTTAATCATTTTGCATTGCATAAAACCTGGAGGGAGGGTTTGTTTGGTGAGAGGGTTTGTTCAGTGGTTCGGTTATACCACCAAGACCCAGGTTCTTTCTCCCTCTCCATCCTGCCATTCTCAGAATGTGACTCTTCATTATTTGGTATGCCACCTCATGGTCACCAAATGGCTGCTGCATCTCTTGATATCACATTCTCACATATGAGTGTTGAAAACAGAAAAAAAAATGTAAGGGCAAAATAACTCTCTTGTTAAAACTCCATCTTTTTATCAGAAAAAAAAAATTCCCAGAAAGACCTCAGCAGATTTTCTTCCTATATTTCACTGAACAGAACTGGGTCACATGTCTAACTCCATTCTATCCAAAGGAATAGGGAAATGGAATGACCGTGACTGACTTAGACTTTGGAGCTGGGGCTAGGCCTGCAGCCCACCTTCCCTGAATTTGTGTCTGCCCTAAACCTATCCAAACTTAGGATTTTGTTAGTAAGGAAGAAACTACTAACATCAAATAGTGACTGCCAGACCAGATAGAGTAAGGCAATTGGCAAACGTCTTTAAGGAGCAACATAGCTTTGTGGAGGGGGTATATGTTTGGAGCCCTGTGGACTTGGGCTTAAATCTTATTTATCACACCTGTATCTTTGGACAAATAAATTATTTAACCTCTGAATCTCAGTTCTGTCATTAACTGGAGATGAATTATTATCTTTAAGAGAATAAATAAGTTGCTATGTATAAAGCATTAGCCTAGAGCCTGGCAAACATCAATTGTTATTGTTGAGGTTACCGTTATGGAATTTATCATTGGTTGGCACCATGTGGTAAGCACTGGTGGCAAAAAAGGGGAAAGATAAAATTCCTTGAGCTCTGACTTGCAGGGAACTACTAGAACTTAGAATATGATACACTGTGAGTTTTGCTTCTTCTTGGGAAATCTATCTATGTCTATACCTATATCCTCACACATGCTACTATGAGGTATACTAAAAATAAAGGCAAACACAACACTCAAGAAGAAAATAAAACCTAGTGACTGCCATTAGCACATGTTCCTAAGTAACATGTGAGGTGCTGAAATAAATTCCTGGGAATGCAGGCAACCACCCTTCCATACCCAATAAAGAGTCCTGAGCGATGTGGCAAATTAACTACTGCAGAGTGGGCTGTGGTCTACAGATAAGGGTGCCTGGCTGCATGCTGGGAGAGAAGAGGGTGGACTCTGACACAGGGTTGCTGAAACCCCTGGGCTGAATTGGGAGAGGGTCCCTAATGTTATGGCAGCCACCTCAACCTTTCCAGCAGAGTTAGATGTAGGTTGGACTTGGATGCAAGTCCTTCATTTTGTCCTACCTCAGTTCAAGGTTTGGTGCCCAAGCTCATGGTCCCTGTAGTTAACTGCTCTTAATCATTGCTTTTTAAAATTGTGACCCCAAATGTGTGCCTAGGCAAGTGTCAGAAAGAAGCAATGAATAAGTGACACAGGTCTAGATAGCACATGGCTTCACAGCAGTATTTCACAACCTCAGGTTCCAGAATCGTAAGGAGTCACCCAGAGTTAGTAAGGGTGGAACTGGGAAGTTCTGAACAGCCGTATGAAACATAACAAAAATAATATAGGCCAGGCACTATGGCTCATGCCTGTAATCCCAGTACTTTGGGAGACTGAGGCAGGCAGATCATGAGGTCAGGAGTTCAAGACCAGCCTGGCCAACATAGTAAAACCCTTTCTCTACTAAAAATACAAAAAAATTAGCCAGGCATGGTGGCGGGTGCTTGTAGTCCCAGCCACTTGAGAGGCTGAGGCAGGAGAATCATTTGAACCTGGGAGGCAGAGGTTGCAGTGAGCTGAGATCACACCACTGCACTCCAGCCTGGGCAATAGAGCAAGACTCTGTCTCAAACCCAAAACAAAACAATAAAAATATGTCTGCCTTCCTTTTTCCTAGTTTAACAACATTTATTGAAAACTTCATATAGAGAATTGAATCGTGATTTCATGAGGCTACTAGATTGCTGTCCAATGATGTGTTGACTAATTTGGTAAACCCAGTATCTTATTACCTAAGTATGTTGCATGGACTATGAATTGCCTTGCTTTCAGCTAGGGAGTAACAGGAACCACCCATAGCTTATTTATAATCGCTTGGCGTAGATCACCGTGACCTATGCTTGACTATTAACAAACACCCACTTCTTACCACCTCCTCTTCCACCTCAACAGAGGAATAGTTTCCAAGACCGAGACATGATTTTAAGAAGCGAGGTGTCCTGGATAAAGCCAAAACATGAAAACGCAATCTACCTGTAACCCCAGGCAGGAAGACTTGCCTCTCGCCAGTGATAAATTCTATAGTTCAAATGAGTATTCAACATTGCAGGCACAATTACTTATAATTGACTTTTGTTCTGTAGCAGAATTCTCTCTGATTCCTCTTCTTTATTTTTTTCTCCCATTTATTTTCATTCTGCAATTACAATGTACCCTTATAATTTTTATAACTTTATGTACAATAATGAGCCTTCAGGGAAAGATGAGAACTACCACGCTCAAAAACATGAGATATGATTTGCTCATGAATGAAGTTTATATTTTTGTGCCGATTTTCCTCATTAGAGGGAGAAACAAAAATAGAAATTCTAACGAAGTACTGAGTGCTATGGAGATGATTGTATTTCATTTAGATAATTGTAAATGACAACTTGCTAGGATTGCAATTAGACTTCTTTGGCACTATTAATTCTACAGAGGGAGCATAAAACATCTTATAATACCTTGGAGTAACTCAACTCACTATTTCTAACTTTTGTCCTTAAGATCATCTTAAAGGAAGCATGGTGTGAAGACCATAATGAAGTGTTGTATGTGCCCAGTATTTTACTCTAAATGGCCCATGAGTAAGTCCTGAAGGAATTCCAGGAGCCCCACCCAGACACGATGTGGAAGTGGAACAGACTGGGCACTGAGCCAAAGGGGATCAGTGAGAGCTGGCATTTGGGAAAGCCAGATGAGCAGAGGTCTGGGATGGGTTGAACCTAGGCACTGAGCCAGGATTGTTCAGATGAGAGCCAGATGAGGCAGAGGGCTGGCATAGGGTAGATCTACCTCCAGGTTCAGGACATTCAGCGCACACCACTGAGCAGGAGCTTCAGGCACCACCACACGGGGCTGGTCTGTGTTATGATAAACCAAGTTCTCAATGGGCTTTGAATCTGCAGCAACTTTGCTTGTGATGTCCAGATGAAGGCCCCATCCCTTTTGCAGAAGTCAGAGTTTTCCAAGAGAAAAAACCAATGACTGAACTACAGCTAATATTTGGAAAACACCCACATAGCTAGACTCTCTCTCCATGTATTTTAAAAAATCATTATTAGTAAAATTTTATTATGTAATCTTAGTGTTATTTCCTTTGTCATACTCATTATTATTTTTATTTAATGACTTGAATGTTTCAAAAAATAGTTTACCCTTATTGTATGCAGAAATTTAGAAGATGTAGAGAAGCGTGAAGAAGAAAATGAAAATCACCCTCGTTCACATTTGTATAACTTACAGATAATCACCTTTATAGTTTTATATACTTCTTCCGGTCTTTTTTATATGCCTACATGACAAAATTAGGAATATACTAATTTTGGTAGATAAAAAATATACACAATTCAACTAAATGCCTACTTGGGGGAGGAGCCCCAGGATAAAAGAAAGTGGAAGAAGAAAAATGCCTGGGTTATTGGTTCACAGCATTATTCTACTACACTAATATAGAATTATCCCTGCACAACCATGGACTAAATATATATATAGTCCATGTGGATGTACATCCCAGACCTAACATCCCCGAGCCACTGATTAGGCCCTTCTTAATCACATCCCACAGTCATGAGTCTGGCTGGATCTGCCCTGAAAACATAAATACATTTAAGACTTGTGAAATAAACTTTCTCAATCTCATTCTTTCTGGTTAAGGAGTCCCCATGATGCCAGATAAGGCATCAATAGTCCTGAAGTTGAAGCCCATCCCAATAAGTCAATGATATCAAAAAAATTAAAAAAAAAAAAAAATATATATATATATATATATATATATATATATATATATATATGCCAGATAGACTGAAATCTAAGACTCAAAACTAAAATGTTCTAATCTTACAACATAATCCCTGGGAGTCAGATCAACCAGTCGGTGGCACTCGTGCTGGAGAAACTGTGTTGCCTCTACTTCCAAAACCCTTTACCACAGCAGCATACTTGCTCAGAATCTATGGCAGAGAGAAGTTCAGGCATGCCTCATTACCCTATGCAGGTGGTATTTTCACTCCCATTTTATAGATGGAGAAACTGAGGCTAATGGAGATTAAATAACTTGTCCAAAGTTAGATAGCTAGTTAGTGATCACAAACCTTTGTGATTTCAAAGACCATCTCTTAAGACTGGTTAACTTTTAACTAAACTTCCCAGACATACAGTCTGACTTTATCTTCCAGTCTCTCTTACAGTTAGGTGTGGCCATGTGGCACAGTCATAACCAATGGAATCTGAGTAGAAGTAATGGATGCCACTTCCAGGATTGGCCCATAGAAATTGTCCATACAAAAATCCTCCATATTTAGTGTAAATTAGTTCAACCATTGTGGAAGTTGGTGTGGCAATTCCTCAAGGTTCTAGAACCAGAAATACCATCTGACCTAGCAGTCCCATTACTGGGTATATACCAAAGGGATTATAAATCATTCTACTATAAAGACACATGCACATGTATGCTTATTGCAGCACTATTCATAACAGCAAAGACTTGGAACCAACCCAGTGCCCATCAATGTTAGACTGGATAAAGAATAAAGAAAATGTGGCACATATACACCATGGAATACTATGCAGCCATAAAAAAGGATGAGTTTATGTCCTTTGCAGAGACACAGATGAAGCTGGAAACCATCATTCTCAGCAAACACAGGAACAGAAAACCAAACACCACATGTTCTCACTCTTATGTGGGGGTTGAACAATGAGAATACATGGACACAGGGAGGGGAATAATCACACACTGGGGCCTGTTGGGGGTCGAGGGGCAAGGGGAGGGATAGCATTAGGAGAAATACCTAATGTAGATGACGGGTTGATGGATGCAGCAAACCACCATGGCACGTGTATACCTATGTAACAAACTGCACGTTTTGCACATGTACCCCAGAACTTAAAGTATAATAATAATAAAAATTATATTTTGGACAAAAAAAATGCTTTATATTTTCTCTTCCCTGTGTGATAAGTAGATGTCAATTTTCAAGGAGACCTTAAAAGCCACATGTTGAGGATGGCAGAGTTTCTGTCAGCCTGGGTCCCTGAATGACTGCATGGAGCCAAGCACCTTTACCCAATACCAATTTCCCCTTATTCGAGGCCTATTGGACTTCACATAAGGGAGAAATATTAGCAAGTATCACTATGTTAACTAAATCATCCAACAAGTAAGTGGCAAAACCAGGATATAAAGCCAGTTCTTTGTGACTTCACAAGTCTATGCTCTTTTCACTATACCATTCTGCCTCTCTCTGCAGTCAACTAAACTACAGAAATTGTGTCCTTCCACATAGCTTGCTTTAAAAACACATAAACTACCTAAGAAAGTTCTAATATAGAAATTTTTCTCTCTGCTAGTCTCTATGCCACACACACACACACAAACGTAGTCAATTGTATTGTGTTAACTGACTCATTCTGGCTTTATACTATTTATATTGATTTTCAGGGTGGTAATAACCAATCAACAGCTTCTGTGATTGGTGTGTATGTGCATGACTTTCTGCCTAACCCATCCCTCTTGTGCCTCTGCTTTGTAAACACTGGCCCTGGCTGGCCGTGAACAGAAGTTCTTATCTTAGTCTACAGGCGACTCATCCTACTGGAACTGAAAGCCCTTCTTTGCTTTCTTCACCTGTTTGAGCAAATTTACAAGCCACTGTTCGCCTCTTCTCTCAGTAGCCATCTTGGTCCTTTCAATGTTGCCTTTGTGCACTCATGCTGTATTATGACTTGGTCCTTCTCATACTTTGAGATATAACTCAAGTCCTTCCTTCTTTGAGAATCATACTGATGGGTTACTTTTTGAAGACTTAAGGTCTGCATTAAATGTTATAACATTTGTCATTGTTCTTTTTAATTCTTCTTGCTTTATATGCTAAGCTTTAGTATCCTTTAAGGTTTAAACTTTCTCAAGGATACCAACTGTAATGTATACAACTTGGTAGCCAGTGTAACATTTGACATAGTGTCTTATAAAAAGAAGCTACTCAGTTACTAGTTTTTGAATGATTCAAGGAGTAAAGTAATGATGACTTCTTTTTATCTCTTCAATAGTTCCTAGAACAAGCCCCAATATATACATTTTTAAAAACTGTTGGCTGAATTCTACCATTGTGATTTAGAGCTTTCTCTGAGGCATTTTTGCTGTGATTTTGAAACAGGTTCCAAATTGGTCCACAGTGACCTCCAAGGCTCTACAGGAGTGGTTCTCAAGCTTCAGCTCATTGGCCCCACTCCCAGGGTTTCTGATTCAATAGATCTCAGGTAAGGACCAAGAATGTACACTTCTCCTGGGTAATGAGGAGGTTGCTGCTGGGCCAGCAGTTACACTTTCAGGGCCACTGCCCTGTAAGCTCATGACACTCCCCGATTCCCGCCACTCTGACACAATGCCCAAATGACCTCAGTCTTGCTGACTCCACTCTAGGTTCAGCTTCCTATGTACACCAGGTGTGCTTCTGCCTTGGGCTTGCCCGTGCGATTCTCCCAGAGACCCATGTACTTGTTCCTTTACCTCCCTCAGGTCATTCTTCATATATCACTAACTCAGTGAGCCCTTCCACAATACCTGCTGAAAAATGGCAACATCCTTTTCCCCACAACACAGGCACACACCACACACACACACACACATACACACACTCTCTCTATCATATCCCTTTCCTGCAATTCTTTTCTCCATGCCATTTACATTATCTGATGTATTGTATGTGTTACTTGTCTCCTCTCTACACTGCCCCCTCACCCAGCTCCCAGAATATAAGATTCCCGAGGAAGGGATTCTTGTCTATCTTACTCATTCCTGAATCCCAAAGCATAGAACAGTGTTTGGCACATAGGCAAGCATTCAAAAAGGGCTGGTATTTTAATTAGATGACTGTAGGGACCACAACCCCACCTGTTTTCAGACCGTGAACCATAAGGAAGACAAACCTACTGCTGAAATGAACTAAGCACGATCAACTCAGTACTCACACTGCCCAGGTATGTCTAGGGGTCAGCGTGAGGGTGTAGAGGAAGCATCATAAATTCCCCAAGGCCCTGGACAGATGGCCACTCTGTCTTCACTTTTCTCATCTATAAGATGACATTTCTGGGTGATATATCAGTATCTACATTGTTGTTTCTAGCTCTAAAACGCTATGCTTTTATCTTCCCCTGGATCTTCATGCCACCTGAAGGAAAATCCTAGGACTCTTGGACCTGTGAGCAGGTCACCTCTGGTCCTCAGTTGACAATTTTCTCTTGTTGGCATTTTTACCCTTTGGCTGTTGTCAATAACTTCAGAACAGCAAAGGTAGCACCCAAAATTCTATTGGGAATCTTTTCCCAATCAAAGCTACAACCCCATAGCTGTGTTGCCTTTTTGGTTTTATGTGAAGCAAAATTATTTTTCCTGGACCCTAACTGGTGCCAAATCCAACATTACTACGTCTGTGTCACCTCAGAAGCTGACCCATCCTGTTTGGATAGAGGAAACATCTAGAAATCTTGCTTTTCTTTGCTGACCTTCACATATTGAGATTTAAACATATAAACATAATAACATACAAAATTATATGTCATCATTTTGGGTTTTATGGGCTAAGTCATAAACCATACAGGTTTATGGGCTGTCATAAATGATCTTATTCATAAATTCCAATAGAGAAAAAATAGTGGATGCTGAATTTTAATGAACAATGTATAACAGAGAAACTTAAGAAAATTTGATTTTACAGTTTAATTTAATTTCTGCAAATAGAGAAGCATGAACCCATCCGTTGCATTTCAGAGCACAGAGTGGAAGAAGGTTAGCACAGCCGGGTGTGTGGCTTCACATCTACTAGTTGACACCCCTTGGGTGAATTTTTTAACCTCTCTGTGCCTCAGTTTCCCCAACTATAAAATGGAAATGACATGATAGCACCCAACTCCTAGAGCTGTTGAGAGGCCCAAATGAGGTAATACAAATCACATTTTTGAAGTGGGCCAGGCACCCAACCAAGTCTTGATGAATGTTGCCTGTTATTATTCATTGCTGAAGGCTGGAGTGAGGTGCACTCAGGGAAGAGTAAGCTCAGATACAGAGGAGAAAAAATAAGAATAATATTTCTTCTTGTGAAAACTCACAAGAAGAAGGGAGGGGAAGAAGCAGCACAAATATATTGGAGGAGCTCTACATGCTTATTTGACTTGAGATTCTGTTAATTTGAATCTTTACAAAATCGTCCATGTCTTCTTATACAGAGCTTCATCTGGTATGTCAAGCCTAAGGTTAATGATTGTCCATGCCAGGGTACAAGAGTTGTCTATGCACTCAGACTTTTGAACAAGGCTGTTTCAGATGTTCTTTTAGGGTATTTGTCTCCACAGAACTCTGTGGCTGGGCCAGGAGCATCTAGAGTCTGCAACCAGGGCTTTTCCAAGAGTAATCTTCTATATTGAGGGGGAAAGTTTAAAGGCATTTTTTTTTTGTCTTGTTATGTTTTTAAGTAACTTTTCACAACTACAGGCCTGTAAAAAAGTAAGGGTTGGGATAGCCAAAGTCCCAGGGCTCTTGCGGGGCCCGCTCTGCTTAATTTGCCTCTCCTTCCAAGGTGAATCAGCACTTTCCAAGGCCTGTTGACATCCTCAGAGGGTTTCCCAAGCACACTCTGTGTTTGGGGTTATTGCTCTGAGTATGTTTCTCATATGTCACTGAACTGTGCTTAGGCTGGCCTTTGGGACATTGACCCTTAGGCAAATAGATCATGTTCTCAAAAAAGCTTGAATTCTGTTCAATGCTTTAGAATGATGAAAACTGAGGCTGGAAAAGGTTGTGAGACCTTTTCACTCTCCACAGTGGAGTCCATTGTTTCCTCAGGCTTCTGTGAATTCACGTTCACAGGTAGGTGACTTATACTTGCCTCTGCAAATCCATTCCCTCTTCCCTTTAACTCTTACTCTGCGGGGTATAGTGTTTCCGATTTATTAAAGACTGGTCTCCTGTCCCATGATAAACAATGCTACAATACTTGGATAGAAACTTGCAGGATGCATTAATGATTTCATAATGTTGTACACAATACAGATGACTCTTGGTTGCTGTCTTTTTTATAGCAATGCTATTTTATGCATCAATCTCTTGAGAATGTGTGTGTGAGTGTGTGTGTGTTTGTGTGTATGTGTTATACATGGGTGTGTGGTACAAATGGCTGAATAGATTGAATAATCTACCCAAAGTAAAAACACCAGTGGGCTTCTTTTTTAACTTAGCTTTATGAAAGCATAATTCTGTTTCCTCTGATAATCATAAATTCAATAATCACAAATTCTACCCTTGAAAGCTGGTTTAACATAGAACTACACTGACTTTATCTTTTCTCTAACACCATACTCATTTCTTCATTCTCCCAGTTTTCAAAAATATAGATACTAAAAAATATTAGCTGTGGATGCATGTTTAGAGGGGAGAAAGTTGATTTCTAGGATCTAATTTCAGTTTTTAGGTTACCCAAGCCAGTGGGAATCATATATTGCCAATGACTTGAACACAGAGATAAAATATTATTCACACTTCAGACTGGGAATAAAAGTATTTGTCAACATTTTGAGGGGAAATAGCTTTTTACACATGTTAGAGACAAATTATAGTGGTTATACCTAAAACTTTTTAATATTAGGATCTAGTGGTGTTTATTATTAAACATTTGAAGTGCTAACTTATTTACAGGCTGTTGTTTAATAGAAGTTCTTTTCTTTTCTTTTTTTTTTTGAAAGAAAGAAAAAGAAAAGGAGAAAGAAAGAGCAAAAGAAAGAAAAAAAAGAATGAAAGAGGGAAAGAAAGAGGAAGAGAAAGAGGGAGAGAGAACGGGATTCTTGTTTATTGCCCAGGCTAGAATGCAGTCTAAAAATGGGTATTAAAAACCTCTTTTATACCTATAATTGTGCTTAACAATGGAGACAAGAAGGAATAGGGGATGAAAATAACAAATAAGCAGCCAACCAATATTTTATTTAAACCTGTGAAACGCTATGCAATTGCTGAGGAGTGATTTACTTCCAAATACGTGATCACTTTTAAAATAGATGTAATGTGATACTGAGAAAAATGTATGTTTTGTGGATTTGGGGAGGAGGGTTCTGTAAATATTTGTTAAGTTTACTTGTTCCAGGTCTGAGTTCAAGTC
>CAUYQU010071155.1:0-29757 GCA_963574635.1 Cheracebus regulus | reverse complement strand
GGTCTGTGGGCAACAAAAATTCGTCGGAAAGTGCGGCGTCCACTCGTTCTCTGCGCTTTCACTGGGAGCTACATTCCTGAGCTGTTGCTAATCGGCCATCTTGGATCTCTCTCCTATTTGATTCTTTTCTCTTCTTCTTCTTTATTAGTCTAGGTAGTAGTCTGTCTATTTTGTCAATTTTTTCAAAAAAACAGCTCCTGGCTTTGTTGATTTTTGGATGGGTTTTTTTGTGTCTCTGTCTCCTTCAATTCTCTTCTGATCTTAGTTATTTCTTGTCTTCTGCTGGTTTTTGGATTAGTTTGCTCTTGCCTCTCTAGGTGTTTTAATTGTGATGCTAAGAGTGTTGATTTGAGATCTTTCTAGCTTTCTGATGTGGGCATTTAGTGTTATAAATTTCCCTCTTAACACTGCTTTAGTTGTGTCCCAGAAATTCTGGTACTACATTGTCTCTTTGTTCTCTTGGTTTCAAAGAACTTCTTGATTTCTGCCTTAATTTTATTATTTGTCCAGAAAGAATTCAGGAGCACGTTGTTGTTCAAATTCCATAAAATTGTGTGGTTTTGAGTGAGTTTCTTAATACTTAGTTCTAATTTGATTGCACTGTGGTTTGAGAGACCATTTGTTATGATTTCAGTTCTTTTGCATTTGCTGAAGAGTATCTTACTTCCCATTATGTGGTTGATTTTAGAATAAGTACCATGTGGCGCTGAGAGGGATGTATATTCTGTTGATTTGAAGTAGAGAGTTCTGTAGACATCTACTAGGTCCACTTGATCCACAGCTGAGTTCAAGTCCTGACTATCCTTGTTAATTTTCTGTTTTGTTGTTCTACCTAAGTTAGATGTTAAAGTCTCCCATGATTATTGTGTGGGAGACTGTCTTTTTGTAGGTCTCTGAGAACTTGTTTTATGAATCTGGATGCTACCATAATGGGTGCATATATATATTTAGAATAGTTAGCTCTTCTTGTTGAATTGTACCCTTTCTATTATGTAATGTTCTTCTTTGTCTTTTTTGATTTTTGTTGATTTAAAGTCTGTTTTGTCAGAGACTAGGATTGCAACCCCTGTTTTTTGTTGTTGTTGTTGTTGTTTTGCTTTCCACTTTCTTGGTAAACTTTCCTTCATCCCTTTACTCTGAGCCAGTGTTTGCCTTTGCATGTAAGATGAGTCTCCTTAATATAGCACACTGATGGGCCTTGAATCCTTATCCAATTTTCCACTCTGTGTCTTTTAATTGGGACATTTAGCCCATTTACATTTAAGGTTAGTATTATTATGTGTGAATTTGATCCTGTCATCATGATGCTATTTGGTTCTTTTGCACACTAGTTGATGCAGTTTCCTCATAGTGTCCTTGGTCTTTAAATTTTGGTATTTTTCTTGCAGTGGCTGGTACCAGTTTTTCCTTTCTATATGTGGTGCTTCTGTCAGGAGCTCTTGCAGAACAGGCCTGGTGGTAATGAAATCCCTCAGCATTTGCTTCTCCGGAAAGGATTTTATTTCTCCTTCACTTATGAAGCTTAGTTTGGCTGGATATGAAATTCTGGGTTGAAAATTCTTTTCTTTAAGAATTGTGAATATGGCCTCCAATGTCTTCTGGCAGTAGAGTTTCTACTGAGAGTTCCACTGTTAGCTAATGGACTTCCCTTTGTAGGTGACCTGGCTTTTTCTCTGGCTGCCTTTAGCAATTTTTCCTTCATTTCAATCTTGGGGAATCTGATTATTATATGTCTTGGGATTGATCTTCTCATGGAGTATCTTAATGGTGTTTCTGTATTTCCTGAATTTGCATGTTGGCCTGTCTTGGTAGTTTGGGGAAGTTCTCCTGGATAATAACCTGAAGTGTGTTTTCCAGCTTGTTTCCATTCTCCCCATCTCCTTCTGGTATTCCATTCAATTATAGGTTCAGTCTTTTTATGAAGGCCCATATTTCTTGGAGGCTTTGTTCATTCTTTTTCCTCTATTCTTGTCTCCATGTCTTATTTGAGTACAGTGGTTTTCAAACTCTGATATCCTTTCAGATATCAGACCTACTTCTTTATTGATTTGGCTCTTGATACTTGTGTATGCTTCATGAAGTTCTCGTGCTATTTTTCAGCTCCATTGGGTTGTTTATGTCCTCTCTTAAACTGGTTATTCTATTAGCAATTGCTCTAACCTTTTAGGAAAGTTCTTAGCTCCTTTGCATTGGTTAGAACATGCTCCTTTAGCTCATCATAGTTTTTTTTATTAGCAATCTTCTAACGCCTACTTCTGTCAGTTCATCCATCTGATCCTCAGTCCATCCGGTTCTGTGCCCTTGACAGAGAGATGTTATGATCATTTGGAGGAGAAGAGGCATTCTGGCCTTTTGGGTTTTTAGCATTTTTGTTGTTGTTGATTCTTTCTCATCTTGTGAGTTTGTCTAGTTTGGTCTTTGAGGCTACTGACCCATTGATGGGGTTTTTGTGAGGGACTTTTTGTTCTAGTTGTTACTTTCTGCTTGTTTGTTTTTCTTTCAATAGTCCAGTCCCTCTTCTGTAGGGCTGTTGCAGTTTGCTGGGGGTTCACTTCAGGCCTTTTTCATCTGATTCACTCCCATGCCTGGAAATGTCTTTCAAGGAGGCTGGAGAGCAGCAAAGATGGATGCCTGATCCTTCTTCTGGGACCTCTAACCTTGAGGGGCACCAACCTAACATTACTAGGACTGCTCTTGTATAGGGTATCTGACAGCCCCTTTGGAGGGTCTCACCCAGTTGGGTGGCACAGGCAGCAGGACTTGTTTAATGAAGTACTTTTGTCCCTTGGTGGAGAGGGTGTGTTTCGCTGGGGGGGAAACCTACTTGTCTGGGCTGCCTGGATTCCTCAGAACTACCAGGAGGAGAGGATAAGTTTCTGGTCCACAGAGACTGAGGCCACCCCTCCCACTAGAGGCTCAGGCCCAAGGAGATCCAAATTCTGTTCCTGAGCCTCTAACTGGAGTTATTAGAGATCCTGCAGGGAAACCCCCCACTGAGGAAGGATGGGTTGGGGTTAAGCCTGAGGGGCACTCTGGCTACAGCTGGTGTGTTAGACTGTGGGGACAAGTCTTGGAACCAGGACATCGAACCTCCCTGGTTCCCAGCAGGGGAAGAGCACAGCCTGGAGCTATAGAAACTGGTGCCTCCCTTCCCCGGCCCAGGATGCTTAACAGGTCATTTAGCAGCCTAGTGCTGGCTGCTGCCTCTCTCTGCAAGAACTCAAAAGGCTTAGGCAGCAGGCAGCCACAGCCAGTATGGTGTCTGGCTGTCCCCCACACCCCGCACCCACGTGAGTTTGGTAGGCTTAAGCAGATTCCAGCTGAGGGGCTATAAGAATCTGCATGTTCCGGAGTTGGTACACTGGGCCCTGGTGGCATGGGTTCGTGAGTGGGATCTTCTGATCCATGGGTTGCACAGTTCTGTGGAAAAAGCAGTTTCCCTGGCTAGGTAGTGTGCTTACTCACTGCCTCCCTTGGCTGCGGGGAGGAGGTCCCCCTTCCCTGTGTGGCTCTCAGGTGGGCCACTGCACCACACTGCTCTTTCTTCTCTCTGTAAGTTGTGCCAGCCTTCTAGTCAATTTTGATGTGAGAACCTGGATACCTTGCTTGCCAGTGAAGGACTCACAAGCTTATTATGTTTTTTGCTGATGGGAGTCTCCAAACGTGGCGGCTTCCAGTTGGCCATCTCGGCACCGCCCTCCTCTTGTCTATTTCTTAAGACAGTTTCAACTTGTAAAATTCAAGATTTGAGGAAGAAATAATGCAAGAAGTAGTATTTTCCTTTCTTTTTTATATTCTTTCAACTCTACAGCATTGAACAATAGGCTCAAGAGATAATACACATTGGTATTCATATTAGTTCATTCTTGCACTGCTATAAATAAATACCCGCGACTGGGTAATGTATAAAGAAAAGAGGTTTAATTGGCTCATGGTTCTGCAGTCTTTACAGGAAGCATGATGCTGGCATCTGCTCAGCTTCTGGGGAGGCCTCAGGAAACTTTCAATCATGGCAGAAGGTGGAGGGGAAGCAGGCATGTCTTACGTGGCTGCAGCTGGAGGAAGAGGGGTGGGATAGGTGCCACACACTTTTTAACGACCAGATCTTGTGAGAATTCTGTCAGGAGAACAGCAGTAGTGTAGTGCTGTGGAGGCCCCACGGGGCTTCTACAACTCCTTTATCAGACAAAGACACCCCACGGGGGTCATGGGGTGTCCCTTATGCTGGGTTGAGGTGCAAGATCCAAGAGGTAAAGAGACAGGACACTGAAGAACTTGTGAAGAGCATCTGGACTTGGGGGGCCACACCACCTGTGAGCAGAGATCAGTGGCAGCCCCCAAATGCCCCAGAGCATCTGTATTTATTAGGTACAAGCAGAGGGCAGGGTCATGAGTGAGGTCATCATCTATAGGCTTAGCAATAGGGCATACATAATCATGTGAGTTACAAGCGAGGGGACCACCCCATTATGTCACCTGGGCAGAGAGGTGGGCCATGTGCAGCAGGGGGCTGTGCTGTGCACAGTAATAGAGGGTCGTGTACAGAAAAGGGGTCCACCCCCATTACATCACTGAGGCAAGGAGGTGGGCTGTGGGCAGTAGGTGTCGTGCACCACAGTTCTTATCTGGGGGATGGAGACTTCAAAGGATTTCGAATAGAAGGATACTGTAAGCTTAATGTAGTGAGAGCTGACAGACTTGTGTTCTTCTCTTAAGATATTTATGGGAGGATTCTTTGAGCTAGCTCAGAAGCGAGAAAAGACTGACAGGGTGTACAGCCAAGGTCATAGCAGAGGGGTTCTTCTGCCTCAGTTACTTCCAGGATCTCTGGCCTGAGACCTGCTTTCCACAGGAACTGGATGCAAAGTTCTACAACTCCTTTATCAGGAGGAGAAGCACTTGCTCCAAGCCTGCCATACAGTGTATGCCCTTTCAGGCAGGGATGCCACCGCCTGGATCTTTGGTTCTCATCCTGGTCTGGCTGTTTTCCCATGTACTGCTTCTGTTCTGTGACTGCTCTAGGCATTCCTCCTACTACAACCTACTATATGGTTATATAGAAGGATTATATAAATCAGCACTAAATGTGTCAGTACAGCTCTGACTACAATACCTATTTGATTATATAGAAAGATTATGTAGGACTAAGTATGCTAGATATATCTAAGCAGTCAGTTATACTTCAAGCACTAATTCTATAAACTAATACATGATTATATATATGAAGGATTATATAAAGGAAACAGCTGAGCAATAACACTATAAACTAAGATATTCTTCAGGCACTAGTTGTGCCTGAGTTCTGGACAGTTCTCCTTCCTCAGTGCCCATGGGGGGTGTTACCCACATAGTAGGGAGATGGTGCTAAGCCATTCACGAGAAACCACCCCCATGATCCAATCACCTCCCACCAAGCCTCATCTCTAACATTGGGGATTATAGTTGAACATGAGATTTGGCTGGGGACACCAATCTAAACCCTATCAATGTTACTTTCACTTTATAAATTGTTCTTTACAAAAATCTATGTGGTCAGTATTAAATCTAATTTTTATAGTTGGGAAAATTGGAATTTCTTTAAATCAGTGCTCTCAAACTTTAATGAGCATTAGAATCACAGAAATCTTGATAAAATATAGTTTCTGATTCAACAGGCTTATCGGTCTTTTCAGAGCTCCCCAGAACACCGAGCAGCCATTTGCCAAGCTAAGTTCAAGACGCTACCTCTTCGAAGAGACCTTCTGTAATTCTTTCCTGTCTGTGCTAATACAGCATCTGTGTTTATCTTTATCTTAGCATTGGTAACACTGCATTACTTATGTGTGTGAGCCATTTTAGACTGTAAGAAGTTTGAGGATGGAGATGGTGTCTTGACCTCTGAGTAATCATTATGAAGGATAGTGCCTGGTAGAGCCTGGTAGCACAATTAACTCTTGCTAATGAATGATGTTATGGAAGGGCCACTTTCTTGCTGAATTAGTGGCTGTTTTTTCAGTGTCCCTGGACTAGAAGATGTCTGTTCCCAGGACCCTGTTCTGTGACCTACGTGTTTTCAGGCAGGTTATTATGTACTTGAAATATCTTTTGTGAACGAGTTAGTTTAGTCCACAGATAACTCACAGATCACCTTCATGGTTGTTCATACATTAAAATTATAATAACTCATAAAGAAGTTGTGGTACCTCCACATAGTTTTTATTCAGGGCCTAATCATGTAGCCCTAGGTATGAGGTGCTACCTGTGTTTAAAGTTTGGTCTTGCAGAACCCAAAGCTTAAAGTAGGACTAGGGGACAGTGCCACACAGTGTAATGGCCAAGCCAGCATTTGCATAAGCATCTCTGAGAGTGTGTTCAAAGTTCAAATTTTAAAACCCTTCTTTAGGTGTACTAGATCAGGGTCACAGGAGGTAGCATGGGAAGCTGTGTTTTCATGAGTTCTCCAGGTAATTTTATATACAATATAATAAGAAAACCATGAATAGAGAATGTAGTAGTGTCTGAACCAGAGTTTCCTAAAGCCATATAGTATGATAGGCATGAATATACTTTGAGAAACAATGGAATGAAATATTCAAAATAGTTTCTTGGAAAAATTTGAACACAGTATCACCATACCCATGTTAATGTCAGAATAGATCCTTCAGAGATTGTTTTTAGAATAATTTCCTACCTCATGATAGTTGTAAAAATGTGAGATTGCACCGCAGAAACCACAATATTTGATTCTCATAGAGCATGAGATGGCAACATTGACAGCACTTAAAAATTACCTGGGGCTTTTCCAGTAGAACCCATTCCTGGTTCTTACCTCCCAGAGATTCTGATTTAACTGATCTGGCATAGAGCCCAGATTTGTTTTTGTTTTTGTTTTTGTTTTTGTTTTAAAGGCTCTCTAGGTGATTTTAATATTCAGGCAAGGTTGAGAATCTTTAATTTGTGTGATCATTGCATCTTCAATATGACTCCCAGCAGGGAGCGAGGTATAGTTGTGTCCACTGAAACCACAATACCAAATTCCAAGATAAATGCCAGAAATTCCCTCTCCATGATTCAAGCCGCAGAGCGCAGTGTTACAGGATTTTTCATGAAATTTTGTTTGGGATTCTAAAATCTTGGATATTGAGATAAAATACATAAATCAAGTCTCAGCCTGGATTTTCTGGTATTTTTCTGTAGTAAAATTGGCCTTGGAGCTCTTTTAGTGGGGGTTGGGAGACAGGGAAAAGGTAATGTTTTAGTACAGTGTTTTCCACCTTCCATTCGAAGATCATGAAGTCGCTTTACTACATCATGACCAGTATTGTTTTAAATGAAGTAAAACAGAACAGGAGAAAAAAAAATAGAGAATATAGAAGTGCATGGTAGTTAATAAGAATAATTATTGTTTCATAAAACTAATCTCAGCTATACGTGCTTACATAAATACAAGCGTGTGGGTACTTTATTACAATGTAAAATGTATTTGTTAGCAAGAGTCATAGTAAAAACTTTGTATGTCAACATTATAAAGGAAATGGAATATTTGAAATGAAAGGGCTCAAGAGCAGCTGTGGTATGAAGGAATGAGTACCGGACTTGGTGTGAATATCTATGCTTCAATTTTGGTTCTGCCAGTGACTTTCAGCTTCTAGCTATACACCTGTAAAGTAAGAGTGACAATATTTTCTTCCTTGGCTAACTCAGATGATTGTTTTAGATACTAAATGGTCTTGCAAATATTTACTATTTATCTTCTATATATCAAACTGTTCTGAGCACTAAAGATGTAAGATGAGACACAGCTTGGCAATGTGAAGGAAATTATTTTTTGTTGTTGCAAAAATAGTATACCCGTTTATTCCATTCACTCCATGATCCTTATTGTCTCATTGCTTTGTTCTTTATTTCACCTTAGAAAAGGAAAGTCAAAAATCCCAGGGAAAGCAAATATATATATATATATATATATTTATATATATATATATATATTTATATATATATATATTTATATATATATATTTAGGTTTATTGTTAAGATGTGATTTTTTTTTCAAAGTCAGGGCCAAGATACGGACTTGAAGTCTGTTATAATTTTGAATTATAGGACCTTGGCTTTTGTGAGATTACAGGCTTTCTTGAGATGCATTTCAAAAACTTGGCTTGGAATATTGATGGTAAAAGATGAGATGACTTGCTACTACTATACTTTGTAATGTAGGAGCTATTTCCCTCACATGGAAGGAGGTGAAATTTAACTAAGGAGATATTATGATTGAGGAAACTGACATAGAAAAGCAACACAAGTAGATGCTGGTATGATTCTATGAGAAGCGAAGTCCTATGTTTTACTATAATTCCTGCATCTAGCATGAATGAGAGAATTAGCAACCTGTGAAAAGAAGCCCAAGTGTGTGTTTCACCTTTCAAATGGGGGCAAAATTCTGTCTTCATGGAGAAGCTTCATGAGGTGCTGAAAGATGGAATATCAGCTGAGTCAGCTACTTCAATGTATAGGTCTGAGGGCAGTTTCAAGGAATATTAAACACCTGGGTATGGCAATTGGGCAAACATTCAAAAGTTTTCTGTACTTCTCAGAGGGGAACAGAAATGTCTGAAAGAGGGGGCAAGTATTTAGCAATATTCCTAGGGCTGGGGTGAGGATGCATTAGACTCAGTGAATAAATGTAAGGAAAATCCAAAATTATTTAGCAGACACCAACATGGGAGGTGCAGGAGCAATGCATAAAAATTAGGGAAGACACCTCAGTTTAAGATGTAAAGGACACAGAATGGCAATAGACTACCTCCTTTTCCCTTTGCATTGATACATGTAAACCCATTGCAGTGGGATTGGCACCCAGAAAGAGAGAGGTGGAGCATAAACATTGAATTATCTGAACTCAAATTCTAAACGTATTGGGTTAAAATTCTATATTTACTCAAAAAGTCTAAGAAAATCTGGAAATGGTTGGATATATCTGGTTAAGTTTAATAAAGAGAAACAAACACACTGGCAAACAAAAATGTTTGTTTGGCATACCTGCTGAGGGTCTAAAATGAGCATACCCCCTTGGCCTTGAGGAACTCATACTGTGATAAGAAAACCACATATTAATTAATTAATTAATTGTGGGATGTACACAATTAAGGTAGTCATCTCAAATTCTTTTTGTTAAGTCAGAGTATGAACAAAAGAATCTATTGTTTTATAGCTGTTGTTGTTACTATAACAAATACTTGCCTGTGCCCCAGGAAGACTACTAAAAAGGAAGAGAAGAAATTGTGAAAAAATGGAGATCTTTGCTCTTTTTACATATGTCTCTCTTCCAGGCAGGAAATAGAATTCACTGGAGCTGACAATAAATGAGGTTTGTATAAGTTTTGAGTGAATGCAAATAATCCGATTGTCAGACTCACATAAATCAGAGATTTTTCAGAGTATCAAACATTACTACTAATTTTAAGAATATGGACATTCAAGAGGCTAAGAGAACACTGAGAAAAGTCTGGGACTCTGAGGGCTATGCCCAGGTCTTCCTCCTGCACTGGACATAGTCTGTGGCTCAGAGTAGACAAGGTTTGTAAGTAAGATACATAGGTTATTGAATCTCGCAGTGGGAAGCTGTTATTAATTGTTTACAAAACATTATATGAAGTGTCTTCAAAAAGTTCTTGGGAAATGTGTATTATGAAAAATCTATGCGTCGATTGCTAAAATTTTTTTGTACCATAATAAATTAGTATTAACGTTTTATGACATGTCTGAACAAGATCTCGTTTGAGGCACTGAGGAAAATGAGACATCAGTCTGGAAAGAGCCCCTATTAGAGCTAAAATCGAAGGAAGAATAAACATTGAAATTATGGTGAAGCTTGGGTGGAAGAATGGTGAAATCATGAATGCTTTATGAAGGGTTTATGGGGACAAGGCCCCAAAGGAATCAGCAGTTTACAAGTGGATAATTCATTTTAAGAAGAGATGAGATGATGTCAAGGATGAAACCTGAAGCAGGTTTCATCTATTGACCTGACCATCCACATCAATTTTTAAGAAAAAGATTCATTCTGTTCATGGCCTAATTGAAGAGGATCCAAAATTAACAGCGAAAGAATAGTCAACACCATAGACATCTAAATGACTCAGCTTACCCAATTCTGACTGAGAAATTAAAGTTGACTAAACTTTCCAATACACAAGTCCCAAAACCTTTGTGTCCAGATGAGCTGCAGATGAGAGCAGAGCTTTCTTTAAAACAAAATATGTATATATTTTTTATTTCAATAGCTTTTAGAGAAAATGGTTTTTGGTTACCTGGATGAATCATGTAACCAAATTACATGAAGTTTGAGATTTCAGTGTGCCTGTCACCCAAGTAGTATACATTGTACCCAGTATGTAGGTTTTTTTCTCCCTTTATCTCAATCCTTCCCTTTCTGAGTATTCATAATTCATTATTCTGTCACTCTGTATGCCCTTGCATACTCATAGCTTAGCTCTCACTTATAAGTGAGAATATATGATATTTGATTTTCCATTTCTGAGGTACTTCATTTAGAATAATGACCTCCAGCTCCTTTCAAGGGAAATTTTAAACAGGGAGATCAAGATCATGAAGGATTTCTTCAAAGAATTGTACCAGGTGATGAAACATGGCTTTCTTAGTACAATCCTGAAGACAAAGCACAATTAAAGCAATGGCTAGTAAGAGGTAATGGAAGTGGTCCAGTCAAAGCAAAAGCAACTGGTCAAAGTGTCATGACAACAGTTTTTTGGGGTTGCTTAAGGCATTTTGCTTGTTGACCGTCTGGAGAGCAAAAGAACAGTACCATCTGCTTATGATGAGAGGATTTTGAGAAAGTTAGTCAAAGCTTTCGCAGGAAACCCCTGAGAAAGACTCATCAGAAGGTCCCTCTCCACTACGACAATGTTCCTGCTTATTTCTTTCATCAAACAAGGACAATTTTGCAAGAGTTTCAATGGGAAATCATTAGGCATCTACCTTACAGTCTTGATTTGGTCCTCTGCCTTTTAGTTTCCTAACCTTAAAAAAATCTTTAAGAGGCACTTGGTTTTCTTTAGTTAATAATGTAAAGAAGACTGCATTGACTTGGTTATGTTCACAGGACCCACAGTCCTTTAGGAATGTGGTAAGTGGCTGGTTTCATTGCTTACAAAACTATTGATGGCACTTATGTTGAGTAATTAATTAATATATATTTTTTAGCTCTTAATTTCATTTTTTCCATGAACTTTTAAAAGTTTCCTTATATTTTATTTACCCCAGCTTACATACCATTTTCCAAGAGGTGGGGTCATACTCATTAACCCAGAGATTCTGGGTTTAATTTCTGTGGTATATAACTAGAGACATCTTGTTAAGAATACCCAATAGTTAAAGACACTTATCTCAGCAAATATTATTAGATTATTTGGCAAGAGGTCTAATTATCATGTTAACAAAGTTGGACAGGGTGACCTGAACTATTTGCCTTTTCTTAGTAGCATGTTCTTGATAAAGGAAGTGAATGAATCTTAGACAAGCTGCTTCAACTCCCTTTTCCTTAACTTTAATCAAGATGGGCTAGTCCTTTACTTATGACAGAAAGAAAAGATTAAGTGCCTTAAATGGAGACATAACATTTTGTGAATACAGTTTTATTCTGTTTTCCAGAATCTTTTTAGTTAATGCATTTTTAGTTTTGAAACAAAAGCAAAAAGGATCAAATTATAAAATGAACTTCTATTCATTGAAAATGATTCAGGAAATACAAAACAGAGAGGAGATTTCAAAAATCACATATAATATTGCATTTCCGTAATAAAGTGTTATAATTTACATGTGCTTTAAAAAATAAATGGCATCACTTTATATATGCTGTTATATAATCTTTTTAAAATTAATTATGGTGTTCATCTATTTTTATTATTTATTTTATTTTATTTTTTGAGACAAAATTTCACTCTTGTTGCCCAGGCTGGAATGTAATGGCGCAATCTCAGCTCACTGCAACTTCCACCTCCTGGGTTCAAGAACCTGCCTCAGCCTCCCAAGTAACTGGGATTACAGGCACACGCCACCATGCCTGGCTAATTTTTGTATTTTTAGTAGAGACGAGGTTTTGCCATGTTAACCAGGCTGCTCTTGAACTCCTGACCTCAGGTAAGCTGCCCGCCATAGACTCCCAAAGTGCTGGGATTACAGGCATGAGCCATCATATCCAGCCAGTATTCACCTACTTTATAATATGTATATAGAGATGTCAAAATCAAAATTATTCTCCTGATTTAAAAAAATTTATCAAAGGTATTTCAAAATTCAGGATGGTAAATAGAGTAGAATATTAAGTAGAGACATAATTTTTTTAGGTTATCAAAATTGGAAATTACCAAACTTATAGGCTTTAAATATTTTTAGAAACTTTTGTTCTAAAAATATTTTTAGAACAAAATATTGTATTTATGTAAAGAATTTGTAGAAAGTAAAGCTGTGTTGTCCAGTATGCTAGCACTTTCTCACGTTATTTAAATTTAAACTAATTAAAATGAAATAAAATTAATAATTCAGTTCTGTAGTTGCAGTAGCCACATTTCAAGTGCTTGTTAGTCACGTGTTGCTGGTGGCTACAATGCAATACAGTACTACAATATAACAGACATATAAAATATATCCATCATCACAGAAAGTTCTATTGGTGATTGTTGGTGTAAAGCTCTAAATATGTCACAATATAAGTTTAACCAATTTGTGGAGCACCAAGTATGTGTTAGATGTTCTGTTACGCACTTTTCGCTGTTACGGTGTGTTGTTTTACTTAATACTCAAAAAAGGCTGTGGAAACGACATTGTTATATCCACGTTGCAGGTTAAAAAAAAAAAAAGAAAAGTGGTGGTTTACAGGAATGAAGTGATTTGATTAAAAGCATAAGAAAGGCTGGGCACAGTGGCTCACACCTGTAATCCCAACACTTTGGGAGGCTGAGGCAGGCAGATCACAAGGTCAGGAGTTTGGGACTAGCCTGACCAACATGGTGAAACCCTGTCTCTACTAAAAATACAAAAATTAGCTGGTCATGGGGGCACATACCTGTAATCCCAGCTACTTCGGAGACTGAAGCCAAGAATCACTTGAACCTGGGAGGCGGAAGTTGCAGTGAGCTGAGATCACGCCACTGCACTCCAGCCCAGGTGACAGAGTAAGACTCTGTCTCAAATAAAAAAAAAAGAAAGAAAGAAAAAGAAGAGCATAAGCAGTTAGCTATATCCTGTCCAAGCCCCTAGTAGTTTTACATCTGGTTGAGGCTCTTGTTCTCATAGTGCATAGGCTGCTGATTTCTACTGTCAGAGCCCAAGGAAACCCAGCCCCTTGCATTCCACACTGGGGGTCGAATGGAAAAAAAACAGCTCTGTCTACCAGGTTCTTTATGGCCACATCTTCTTAATTGATTTGGACTCTTGGAATGTGGCCCTCAGCTGCTCCCCTGATACCTTAATATAAAATCTCAGCTTTTCAATATTGCTCGGAAAGCCTCTCACACCCTTGCCTGAACCGAACTCTCCTGCGTCATGTTTTTCCATTCTCCACTTCCCAGTGTGTATGTTAGTCATGGCAGGTTAGAATTCCCAAAAGAGATGCACTGCTCCCTACCTTCACCTGTGTTGCTCACTTGACCTGAAAGCCTTGTTGACTCTTTTCAATCTATTAAACTCCTGATGATTTTTCATAGCTCAGGTCCTGCCTCCCACAGGATGCTTTGATTTAACCATGAAGCGTATGATTTGAAGTCCCCTAGCATGAACTTATAGTATCTGGTTCTTTTGTGTTCCATAAAGCATGCTTGTCATGGCGTCATCATTGATTAGCTCATGTTTCTCCCTGTTTCTTCTTGAGAGCTGGACCCATATCTTAATCTTGAATAATACTAAATACAGATATAAATGTTCTCATCAGTGAGCACCTTTATTTTCCACATATGAGGTATCATATTATCTGAAAATTAGAAAGTAGAAGGAGAGAGAACATTTTCTCAGGAAAAACAGACACCAAAAGATTGGAGAATGTCCACCTTTTCCGCAAAAACAATTGAGGACAGGCACCCAACTTTGATGCTCCTTATCCTAAGATGATCTTTGGAATACCTTGGCTTTCTGCTTCAGAATATGGAAAAAAAAAAGGGAAAAGCCCCACATAGAAGTGTCTGTAGCGACTTGACAAGGTGGCAACACAAGGGCTTCTGTGATAGCCTTGCTCCCCTCCAAGATCACAAATGGACCCCGTTCCCTGTGCTTGAGAGGAAGGCCTCTGTTTCCTTCGCATCCCAGCGCTCAAGCAAGCTGCCTGAATCTTTCAAGATGTTCTCCTATCCCTTCATTAACTCTCCTCTGTGCCAAAGGGAGCTGCTTGCTGTGACGCCTGCCATAATATGTCACCAGCTGACATGCAATCACTTCGTGGAGGAAACTGCTCGGCCACAGGACACACATCAGACTGACACACTGCCTCTCCTTGATGGGAAAGAGCAATTCTTCCACATTCTTAGGTAGAAAAAAACTGGTATAAAATGCTAAACTCCAGTAGCAATATGATGTGAATAGGGACATTATAAATACAGGAGTTTTTGTAACTGTCATTCACCTTTCTAGCCTTGGGATGTGAGGCACATGGTTATAATAATCACTTGCCCTTGTCTCAAGCATATTGATTCATTTATCCATATACTTATTCATTTATGTCTTCAGAAAATGTGGGGGGCAAAATCCAGGCACTTCAGGAAGTGCTAAGGGACTCAGGGGTCAACAAAACATAGTCTCTGCCATTAATAAAATCTTATTCAAGCGGGAGACACAGGCATATAACCATGATTATAATGCAGTGAGACAAGGGCCTGTAAGAGAATCAGACACAAAATACTGTCAGGTGAACAGAATGGAAAGTGTCCTTCATGATGCCTGAGGGAATCAGGGACAGTTTCATGGGGAAAGGAACTAGGAGCTGGTATTTGCAGGACAATGGCATTTTCCTGGTCTGGGTGGGGAAGAAGTCACGGGGGCAATAGCAGGTGCACAGGAGGTAAGGGTAAAGGAGCATGGGCTGCAGTGTTCTGGGTCTGGTGTGTGAGATAAACAGATAAGGGTCATAAGAGTTGGTACTGGACAGCAGAGCAGGGAACACATTGTACAAGGCCTTAAAAACCCTAATGAGGAGTTTGAAGTTTCTCATGTTGACATGGAAGAGTCATCAGTTATTTAGGTAGGGCAGAGTATAAGCAGGGGTTTTTAGATGAATGCTCCCCAACTTAATAAAGTCAGGAGCAATAATATGCTTTTGCACTTCTGTCTCTTTTCCTTGTTTATTTTTATCTTTCCCTGTCTGTTTTTAATAAGGGTTAAAAACTCTGAAACACACACACACCAAAGGCCTGGTGGTTTATGCTTGTGGATAGTGTGAAAAGAGAGGGGCTTGGCAGACTGACTCTTACTGTGTTGGGTACAACAGTCCTAGAAGTGTACTAGAAAAAAAGAAGGAAATCTGAGAATCTTGGGGTTTGTAGAGTAAGGAAAATAAGAGGCTCAAGGTACCAATCTGAGACAGAGAAGGCTCAAGGGGCCTTGGAGCCCCACTGCCTGATCCCCTGTTGTAGTGAAGGATGATCTAATGTCACAAGATATGCAGGGGAAGGGTCTAGAGGACACTCACACATCCAGGGCTGGATGAGATAGACGGACATGGAAATACTGCAAATGGCAAACTCATCAGTGCAGATAAAGGCCAGTGCTTTGCTGATTGTGTGTTTGCTTGGGCAAGGTACATCCATGAAAATTTGTGTGTGTAGATAGAGGCAGATGAGAAGATTTCGGTAATAAAATGGCCCCTATGTGGGTCTTCTTTTTAATGCCCTAAAGGAGATGATTATCCCTAAAAGACTGTAATTTTGTCTGAGATTATGCCAGGCGGTAAGTGACATGTGTGTTGGGTTTAGCCTGATCTAAGTTTGAATCCCAGCTCTACTGTTCACTATTTCTGTAATCCCTGGAAATTTTTTTACAGTCACCAACTTCCTGTCTCCTTCTTTATAAAACAGGCATGAAAATACTTACCTCACCTCTCAGCATAATTGAGAGGATGAACTGAAATAATGTGGGTAAAATACTCAGCTGATTGTCAGACAGTCAAAGAGTGGTAATTATTATCTTACGTCGTTTGTGTATTTCATATGTAGCACAGTGTCGGACATTCAAGAACCTTACAAATACTCTTTAGCGTGGCTTCTCCTGGCTTTCAAGTACACTGGGAGTTTAAATTAATCTTCAGCAAGTATAAGACACATTAAGAGTTATCACTGGTTGGTATTGAAGGAGATAGTCATTTGTCAGTAATATTGACCCAAGGAAAACCAGTCAGGTATAAAAGGCATCATTTTGAAATGATGTGATAAATGAAGCTCCATCATTTGTATGAGCAGATAGAAATAGGGTCAGATCTTATGGGCCTGCTCTGACATAGTTAAATAGTCATTACAATCCCAATAGGCAGGGTTCCTTACTCTTCATATGAGCTAGGCATTGAAGGTACCAGTCCATGGAAAGAATGGAGATAAAATTTGTGTACTGAAAGTATCAAAACCTGAGATAGAATGACCATTTGAGAAAGAAAAATAAGGAATTGCAAAGTACAGTAAATGGGCATCAATATTCCCACAAAATTAGTACATTTAAAAATATTTCTTTAAATATACATATCATTCATTTATTCGAATTATTCAGTGATGAGCCTTAAGTGCCTATGTCTGAAGGCCAGCAAATTTTATTAAAATTTAACCAAGAGCAGAGGAAATTTTGACATGCTGCTGTTACTCCTTCAGCATTCAGGTTTATGTTTAATTCAGTGTTTCATAATTTGCTATGAAATAAACTTCATGCTATGAAAAATTTATAAAATGTGAAGCAATGGGAGTATATGTGGGAGTATATATCAGGTACAGTATGATATTATTCTCTGCTTGAAGAATTGTTTATGTGCCATGAACTTACTCTTGTGTATTTAAAAGAAAGATAGAACTTAATCTTAGATGCTAAAGAAACAGAAAGGTTTATATTTAATTTCCTGATCACCATATACACATTGGAGTTTCATCACCTGCCCTGCATTATTTAGACACTTCTGGGACAGCACAATCTCCCGTCTGGTTTCCCTGTTTCTGGCCTCTCTGGCCTCTAATTTCTCCCCATTAATGTGAGAATTCCCATTATAAAATGAATACATATTCCAACCTTAGCTTTATTTTTAGTAATACATAATTTTACATATTTATGGAGTACATGTGATATTTTGCTGCATGCATACAACCATCAACTCAGCATATTTAGAATATTCATCACCTCAAATATTATTTCATTGTGTTAGGAACATTTCAACCCTTCTCTTCTGATTATTTTGAAATATACAATAAATTTTTGTTAAACTATAGTCACCCTACTGTGCTATTCAACACTAGAATTTATTCCTTCTAACTATATGTTTTTATGCATTAGCCAACCTCTCCTCATCCACCCTCTTCCACCCTTCCAGCCTCCGGAACCATCATTCCACTCTCTCCCTTTATGAGATCAACCTGTTTTGCTTGCATATTTGAGTGAGAACATGCAATATTTATCTTTCTGTGCCTGGATCATTTCACTTAACATAATGGCCTCCAGTTTCATCCATGTTACTGCAAATAACAGAATTTCATTACTTTTATGCCTTAATGTTATTCCATTGTGCATATATACCACATTTGCTTTATACGTTCATTTGTTGATGGACACTTGGGTTGATTTTATATTTTGGCTATTGTGACTAGTGCCGTAATAAACATGGGGTGCAGGCATTCCTTCGATAACTGATTTCTTTTCCTCTGAATAAATATTCAGTAGTGGGATTGCCAGATCATAGAGTAGTTCTAGTGTTAGTTTTTTGAGAACTCCCACACTGCTTTCCCTAATGGCTATACTAGTCTACATTCTCATGAACAGTGTATAAGGGTTCCCTTCTCTCTGCATCTTCAGCAGCATTTATTATTTTTTGACTTTGTGATTATAGCCATTCTAACTGGGGCAACATAATACCTCACCGTGGTTTTTGTTTGCATTTCCCAGATGATTAGCAATGTTCAGCATTTAAAAAATATACCTATTGACTGCTTCCATCTTCTTTTGAGAAATATCTATTTGGATCATTTGCCTACTTTTTTTTTTTTTTTTTTTTTTTTTTGAGATGGAGTTTTGCTCTTGTTGCCCAGGCTGGAGTGCAACGATGTGATCTTGGCTCACCACAACCTCTGCCTCCTGGGTTCAAGCAATTCTCTTCCCTCAGCCTCCCAAGGAGCTGGGATTACAGGCATGTGCCACCATGCCCAGCTAATTTTGTGGTTTTAGTAAAGACAGGGGTTTCTCCATGTTGGTCACGCTGGTCTCGAACTCCCAACCTCAGGTGATCTGCTCACCTCAGCCTCCCAAAGTGCTGGGATTACAGTCATGAGCCACCACGCCTGCCCCCTTTGCCTATTTTTTAATGGGATATAAATATACATATTTGCTGTTAAATTGTTTGAGTTGTTGGCCCTGTTTCTCACCATATACAAAAATCAACTCAAAATACATTAAAGACTTAAACATAAAACTACTAGAAAAAAATTGAGTGAAACAGCTTCAGGATATTGGTCCAGCAATGATTTTATGGCTAAGAATACAAAATCACAAGCCATGAAAGCAAAGGAAACAATCAACAGAGTAAAGAGACAATATGTTGAATGCGAGAAAATATTTGCAGACTACTCATCTGAAAAAAATTAGTATTGAGAATATACAAGAGAATCAAACAACTTTAGTTTCTAAAGGTCTCTCTCTCTCTCTCTCTCTCTCTCTCTCTCTCTCTCTCTCTCTCTCCCCCCTCCCCCTCCCTTCCTATCTTGTAGCATCAGGAAGCTTTGATCTCCACTGGCATTTGTAATTTCTAGCAGAAGCAGTAATGGGCCACAGGTAATGTCTGCTAGGATTTACAAGCCCCAGAGGAGTCAACAGTTCTAGGAGAAGCAGCTGCCATCACTGTAGTGGTCTCCACCACCACCATCAGTAGTGAGTACTCCCCTGGGTTTGTTAATATCATTTCCTCTGTTTTGTCCCTACAATCCTAGGAACCTTCTCTAGTTTCTAATCTCTGTGTTACTCCACCTTTCCTTGATCTTCCTCAACACTTCAAACACTTTTGAAACAAGTATCTTCTATCAAAGTATCTCTGTTTGAAATAAATAATGTGATTTCTACTTTCCTGATTGATCCCTGATTGTCTCAAGGTCCTGTCAGCCTGTGAGTATACTTGAGGTCAGAGTTACACTGATGGCCCAAAATGTCTGCTTTTTGCCATCATCTGCTGTACAGATCTTAGGCACCTGTGACATTGCTCTCACTAAGCATAATAGGGAGTCCATAGGAAGATCTCCTGTATGTCAATTCAGCTGGACAGAGTCACGGCAATGCCCAGTTTCTTGGGTATCTGTCATCTCCTATCATGTATTATACTCAGAATCACTGCTCTGCTGCAGTTTTTCTAGGCACTGCCACTCGTGCCAAAGCATTGTACATGCTCCCTTCTATACTTTGCCATACCTTTTCACCTGGCACCCAAAGCAACATTACTTGTGTCACTGGAAATCAGTTCTTCACAAAAATACTCCTTCAACTCAGGTCTAAAAGCCCCATATTAGGTAGACTACAAGCTAGAATGATATAACAAAAAGATTCCAACACATTGTGGCTTCAGCATGATAAAAGTTTATTTCTGTCGATGTATTTTCTAGAAGTGAAAAGCCTAGGGCTGATGTTAGTTGTTCTGTCTCACCCAGTTTAATGAATTAGCTCCTGCCATCCTCAAAATATGGCTGTTATCTTTATCCAAAATGGCTACCTTGTTACCATTTCCCAGACAGAAGAAAAAGGGAGACTTTCCTTAAGGAGATAACTGGAAGCTATTATAGACTTCACTTTTGTACACATCCCACTACCTATAACTAATTCACATAACTACACCTATTGGGACAGAGTGTGCAATTTGTCTCAACTGGACAATCAAATGCCAAGTTAAAACTCTGGGGTTCGGAGCACCATGTGGAGATGTGTTTTGGAATCTAAGTAAGAGCTTACTGAGAACCTAGGGTAGATCATACCAAACCCATGCTCTGCTTACCAAGAGCCCCAGTCCATCACCTTTATGCAAAGCCTTATCTGCTCGTCAAGCCATGTGTCCACAGGGTTATCTCTGCCCCAAGGGGCACTCTCGTTTCACTTGTACAAGGGGACTGTTTAGACTAGTGGCAATTCTGAAGACTCTTAATAAAATGTATTAGCAGTCTGTATCACAGATTCTCTCTACATAGGGTTCACATCTAGCCCACAGGCTGAGGAAAGTTGGGGAGCATTTAGAAACAGATATTATTCTACAGCCTCCAGTTTTCTCTCTTCTATATGAGTGCAATACAAAAATCCCCTTGTTTCAACCCAAAGTAGACTGATAAAAATTACCTCTTGTAAGTTAACTACCTCTCTAATCTTCCCTACTAATTCATTCACCTTTTGTTACCAATGGTCTGAATTAGCTATTATTGTTCCTAAGTTACATATAAGGAAACTGAGGTGCAGAAATATTAGGTAACTTGCCTAAGGTCACACAGCTCATAAGTGGTTAGATATGAATTTGAATCCAAGTCTGTCTGACTCCAAAGCCATCGCTGTTTTTGTTAGATGACACTGCCTATTAAGTTACAAGCACTAGTACCTTGTGATTAAAAAATGGACCACTTGTAATATGAACATTTTAATAGAGAAGTTCCAAGAAACAGGACATCACCAGGGCCACAGTGTCATTGTGGTTTACACTTCCCATGAACTCTTTCCAATAAACATTTCATTTAAATTTAATAAAGCAGTTAATAAAGCCATAAAGGTTAATTACTAGTTAAGGGAAAAATATGACTTCACTTTGGTGAACATGTGAAAAATGAATCAACTTCTTTCTCAGTTAACCCAGGATTATACAGGCAATAAAGCATGATTATGGATTTAACATGTTAATTCCTAGTAGATTTAATAGCAGTGCTGTGAAATACATGACCAATTGCTAATCCATCTGACAAGCCTTCAGACAGCACTAATCAAGATTAAATCACTTGGCCCACATGTGGATGCAATATATCTTTCAAGGCAAAATGACCATAATTTTTTCGTCATGGAGGTAGCATATATCTCTGGCGATAGGATGAGAAGCAGAGAAGAAAAAAGTGGAGGATACAATTTGTGATCTCAATCTGACACCCTACTTTAGAAGCTATTTTTGAAGAAAATAACCTTTACCTTGTTTTCATAATTTTAAGATCTTCTCCAGAGTTTATTGCTGAAGGAATGATACATGCTTTACTTGTAACTTCGGGCATAAAGCAAAGCATCTGCATCCCTTGAAATATTTTGCCTTTCCAAAAATAGATCACTGGCAGAGTTAGCCCTTTGTAGCTCTACTCTTACATATTTCAGCAACTCTTCAGGTTTCATCAGTGTGACTTCAACTCTTAAGAAACAGAATCCTAAATAACACTGTATTTCCTTTCTCATGAATCCTACTGCCTGGTAACCATCAAAGAAAAGCATCATGTTCTTTTGATTACCTGAAGATTAGGAACAGGAGTCCGAAAACTATTTACCTGTTTTATAAATAAAATTTTATTAGTATTAAGCTAAACCCTTTCAGTTATGTATCATCTCTGGCCGTTTTCATGCTACAACATCAGAGGTGGCAAGTTGTGATAGAAGTGCGTTTTCCCAAAGCTTAAAATATTTATTATCTGGCCCTGTACAGAACCATTTTGGTGCCTCCTGGTAGAGTTTCATTTTTTCTTAATTCAAATTCAACTGAAACATGGATATTTTCAGGGCCTTCTATTTCTCCCATTTATATGACCCATTTTGTTTCCCAGTTGTCTAAAGTCTCAAATCAAAACTTCTCACTTCACTTATTTGTGATTAGAATTAAGTATGGGGGGCTGTGCTCTAATACACAATAGATCCTCAAAAACATGAATTCATGGCCTCTCCACCAACATTTTGTTATTGTTGTTGTTTTACAAGGAAACAGAACAGTGTGATGGTAAAGAGCAGGGAACTGGCTCTGTACTGCTTGGGGTCAGAGACCAGGAGATTAAACCAGATAATATATTTAAAGGCTGATGTCACTGTTCCTGGCACATTGTATATTCTCATTCACGGCTGGTTTCCTCCTCTTTCTTTCTTCCTCCATTATTACTCATGTTACCTAGGGCACATTTCTTAAGTCCTCGGTGACTTGATATTTATATCTATAAAATAGGAATTATGATCATTATAGTATACCTACCTTACAGAGTTCTCGGTAGGATTAAAAGAGGTAACACAAGCAATATGTTCAGAATAGTGCTGGGCACACAGCACTACAGCAGTGTTGCTCGCCATTATCACCATGATCTTCCTCCTCATCTTCATCACGTTCATTTTACTAAAAGAAGTTAGTCATGTCAGAAAGGATGAATCCATGACCCACTGGCTTGTTACAGAAAAGGATTTACTTAGATAAGCGTGAGGTATAAGACTGTAAAATCTAGTCAGTCCTATGTTTAAGTCAAGCTCTGTCACCTTTCATTTTTAGGGAATTGGGGGTCAAGGTCTTGCTCTGTCACCCAGGCTGGAGTGCAGTGGCACGCTCATGGTTCACTGCAGGCTTGACCTCCCAAGCTCAAGCAATCCTCCTCCCACCTCAGCCTCGATACTAGCTGGGACTTACAGGTGTGTGCAACCACGCCCAGCTAATTTTTGAATTTTTTGTAGAGATGGAGTTTCCCTGTGTTGTCCAGGCTAGTCTTGAACTCCTGGGCTCAAGTGATCCACCCACCTTGGCCTCCCAAAGTCCTAGAATGACAGGCATGAGCCACAGTGCCCAGCCCACTGTTTTTGTATCTCAGATATTTCATTTAGTTTCTGTGCATCTGAGTTTTCACATTTGCCGTATGAAGTAAACAATACAGATCTCATCAGTGAGTTGAGAGTAAACCAGCTAATATATTTAAAGGCTGATGTCACTGTTCCTGGTACCTTGTATAGGCTCCTATTGCTGGTTTCTTCCTCTTCTCTGCATCTGTGTCCTTTAAGGGAGACTGACTCTCCTGAACGTCTTTCACTTCCTTGTTCACGCTCTGAGCTCCAGTCATGCTCATTACTTCACAATTTCCCATTTGCCCTTCTCTTTTCTCTGACTCTTTGTGATGATAAATTGTAGTGTCACCTTGAATGGTCTAAGGGATGCCCAGATGACTGATTTCTGGGGGCCGAGTAGGGGCCAAAAGAAGAGATTAACATTTGACTTGATAGACTGAGTAAAGAAGACCCACTTCACCAATGTGAGCAGGCATCATCCAATCTGTTGAGGCTGGAACACAACAAAAAGGCAGAGAAAGGGGAAATTCTCTCCCCTCCTTGGCCTGGGACATCCATCATCCCTTGCCCTTGGCCATGGAATGTCCTGGTTCTTGGGCATTTACACTCTAAGACTTACACCAGCACCCACTCCCCCATTCTCAGGCTTTTGGCTTGGGATGGGGAGTTATACGATCATCTGATTCTCAGGCCTTTGAAGTTGGGCTGAACTATACCACTGATTTTCCTGGGTTTCCCACTTGCAAATGGCACAATGTGGGACTTGTCAACCTTCAAAATTCTATGAGCTAATTCCCATAATAAATTTCCTCGTATATATTCATGTATATCCTACTGTTTTTTTTCTCATCTGGAGAATTCTGATTAATACATTCAATTAATACACTTAATTTGTGGTGAGCTGATTCTTGTGTTCCAACCAACCTGTGTTTTCTCATATGCTAAGCCTTTAATAATGACAATAGTAATAATAGCTTGCTTATGCTTTTTCTCACTCTCTCTCCTCCCCCAACATATAAATGTGTGTGTGTGTGTGTGTGTGTGTGTGTGTGTGTGTGTGTGTGTGTGTGTGTCTGTATCTACCACTATGTGCCAGGCAGTGTTTTAAGAATTTTACATTTTATTGAACCCTCATAACCACCCTTTGGAATGTTATCTCCATTCTATAGATGAGGAAATTGAGGAATGGAGGTTCCAAAACTTGACCAAGTTCATCCGGTTAATAAGCACAGAGTAAGGATCTAACTCCAGGCAGTTTATCACTGGAGTCTATGCTTTTAGCCACTATGCTATTCTGCTTCTCTAAATACTTTACAAAATCTTAATGGACTTCATAAACATACTCTACCAATGCATTTCTGCCTTGGTATATGCATTCATGTGTGTTTCACATATGGACTAGTCCATCCATTTTTACATATATAATGTAAAAGTTATATAATATATGTACATTTTCTTCTAAAAATAAACTAATTCAAGGAATAACAAATAAGGAGCAACTATTTAAATTCATTAATTAGATTCTATTTATACTACTGTCAACCTCAAATTTTTGTTTGACCTGAAATCTTATTTATTATAGTCACCATTATTGGCTACTACATGATAACAAACTTGTATTTAAAAATTTTGGTAGAATAGTAACTTATGGCTGGTATTCCATCCTAAAACTGTGTCTTTAAAGAAGTGCTTCCCAAAATATTCTGCCTATAAATCACCAGGGGATAATATTAAAATTCAATTTCTGGTTTGGGTTGGGGCCCATGATTCTGAATTTCTATCAAGTAACAAGTATCTTTTGATATAGTACAGAAAGGCTTTCATGTTAACATATAAGTGATCATCTATCTATGGGCTTCCTTAGGATCTCCTTGGGCTTTACTTTGCTTGGGCACAGTTAATTGACTTTTAGGTTCTAACACAGAAGAGTGATTGAAATGGATCAAGGGTCCTTCTTGAGTCACTGTTTCCTCATGATGCCTCCCACAATCACTGATCCTATTCAATTCACATCCAAACTTTTGTTCTGTATCCTTCATCATCCATTTTTCCAGTCAGTCTTAACTAAGCACTTACTACGTGCTAGGCTGGTCCTTTTCTTGAAGAAGTTCTCATTCTTAAGGGAGAGGTATAGGAGAGTGAACTCAGACATGTAAGATAAAAATGACAAAATAAGTATTTTCGGTTTTACAATAGAAGCTCGAGGGCACAGGCTGGACATGGTGACTCAATGTCTGAAATCCCAGCACTTTGGGAAGCCGAAGCAGACAAATTATTTGAGCCCAGAAGTTCAAGACTAGCCTGGGCAACATGGTGAAACCTCATCGCTGCAAAACACACACACACACACACACACACACACACACACACACACACACACACACACACAGAAAAATTAGCTAGGTGTGGTGGCATGTTCCTATAGTTCCAGCTACTTGGGAGGCTGAGGCAGGAAAATCACTTAAGCCCAGGAGGTCGAGGCTGCAGTGAACTGTGCTCACATCACGACACTCCAGCCTGGATGACAGAATGAGACCATGTCTCAATTTTAAAAAGAAAGAAAGAAAAAGATGTGTAAGGGCACAAAGAAAGTGATTGTTCACTTCTAACAGCTTGACTGTTGAGAAAATATAAAAACTTCAGAAAGATGGTGTCCCTTAAATGGATTCTGAAAGTGTTCTCTAAACAACAGTGGAGCAACAACTTTCTAAGCTAAGAAGTTAGCATGAAGATGGACAATGGCCTGGCCTGATTCAGAAACTGACTTGCTACTGATACGGTTGAATTTGGAATTAAAAAGGAAAAAATGCAAAGGATCTGCTGTAGTAGAAACTGGGAAAGTATTGAAGGGTTAAGCATGGGAGTGATTAATCACTGCCCTGCATTTATGTTCCTATTCTTCTGAGTTATAAGTATATATAAATAATAAGTGTATATGCATAATCCTCATATTTCAAAACATGTTTTAATGTAATATTTAATACACAAAATAATATTTATAACATATTTGTTATGAAGCCTGATATAAAAGTATACCTGTCAACCCACTATGCAGCTTTATTTACACTTTGAACATAACTGAAGTTGTTGAAGCTATCTATATTCAAATACTTTATAATTTACATTAACAAACTATATGCCAATGAGATGAAACTGCATGTGACAGTATTTCCATACAATGTTCTAAAATTTTACTTTGGAGCACTTAATAATGTGACAAAATTTTTTTTTATCAGTTCTTAGTTGTAAAATGCTCCCAGTAGCTCAATAGTCGCTTTGATGTAACTAAATTAAATAAAAAATCAAAGATTTATAGCACATTCAAAATGGAAAGAAATCTAGAGATCCTCTAGCAGAGTGTTTCCAAATTGTATTACAGGCTGGTAAACCACTTAAAATCCACTATAGACCTCAATAATGTGATAAAAAAAAAAGTCCAAATGAGTGTGAAAGTTGAGCCTAGTCAAAGCCACTGGCTCAGAGAAGGGTGAGGAAGGCTCAGATGCAAGGCAGTGGCATTGTTTTACAGAACATCAGATCAGTGGTTCAAAAAGAGACTGAATCAATTACATTTAACTGAGGCAATAACTGAATTGTAGAGAAGTTAGCTTATCCAATATCATACAGTTCAATAATACCAAACCAATTAGAGAAAATATGTTTATTGAACAATATGGAAGACATTGGAGTAAGCATTGTGGCAGAAATGCATTTTGTCTAAGACAGGGAAGTTATAACCTATTTTATTGATAAAAAATGATATGTGCAGATAATGGTGTGTTCTTATGATTCATATATATGTCTGCATGTCTGTGTTTGTGTGTTTGTCTACCAGTACTAATGGATAGAGGAATGGATTGAAGCTAAAGCCAAATTCTCTATGCAACAGGAAACCAATGAAGAATTTTAGGCAGGTAAATCACATAAATAAATGTGTAATATTAGAATGACAGTAGCAGTGTGGATGATTACCTGGAAAAAGAGAGCCCAGAGTCAGAGAAAGAAGTTAGGAGGATACTTTAAGCATTCCAGTGTGCACAGGTGGAAGGCATTTTCTAAGATGTATCTGTGGGGATTGATAAATTCTCATTAGTTAAAAGATGCACAATGGAAAACTATAAGTATTAATAATTCATTCTTTTTTATATTCACTTCTGACAATGACTTTCAAGTCTCTTCAGACATCTCATTTCTCCTTACCTGCTTTTTATTAGACACATACAATATATCTTAAAGAGTTATCACCCCAAAGAGCACTAGGAAGTCAAGGACAGAGATAAAAACTGGCCCTGGACCTCCAAGGTTTCAGCTGGCCCACATGCCATAGAAGATATTGTGTGAACTGAGGCATATGTATTGAAAATCAGTCACCTGCCTCCTCCCAGCTGGCTGAGATGAACCCCACTGCCATCAGAAGGACATTTCAGGGTAACTTCAGAAAGAGGAATTAGTTTTTATCCTTATAAATAAATAGAAGTGCCTCCTTGGCACCTCATCTTGTGTGATGATGTTGGTATTCTGGATTTTGAATGAAAAAATACTCTCAGTAGCAGAGAGGACCAGGTGATCAATGGTTGTAAGTATTTCTGAGTTAGATTTGAAAAGCTCAGTCAGCCAGAATGAGCTATAAAAACGCAAAGCATGGACAGTTAGAACTACAGTTTTACTCTCAGCTCTGCTGCTTGTTATGACATAATCTCTTTCAAACTCATTTCCCTTGTGGAAAAGGTGAGCGTAATTAAACCAACCTTACTCTCTTTTTGTAAAATGACATAGCATTTGTGAATGTGTTTACCAGAGGATGTGAAAGATACATAAATAAAAATGGCAACAACATCTAAAAAGTAGGTAGTACCAGGTTGTGGTTTAAGATCATTTACTTGAGTTGGGGTCATCTAGGTTTGAGTTCATACCACAACATTTACTAGCTCTCCTCATTGATAAAATGTGAATTAAAGTACTATCTTATAGAATTTGTATGTGTGTGTGTGTGTATCACAGATAGTAAACTTTCAGTATTTGTTATTGTTACTGTGTTATCATTAAATATATTTTTCTCATCCATGAAATGCTGTTTCCATATTTAAGGGTATGATAGTTTTGATTCATTAGAAAATTTATTTGGCTCTTTAATGAGTCTTGGAATCTTTGAGTTACACTGGAATTTAGAAAGCATCCAGTCAAATTTTTCCCATTATTGGAATCCAGCCAAGCATGAACACTTCTAAGGATGAGAATTTCTTTTCTCTACTGGCCTCTTGCTCACTCTTAAAGGAACCATATGACTAGTCTGTTAAAAAAAGCTTTCTTTGATTAAGCAGAAATCACCTTCCTGAAATTTTACCCTTAAAAGAAGCCAGATTTGCTTTCCAAAATATTTAGAAAAATGTAGCTCCTAGAGAACATTCGTTTGTATATTTGAAGACATTAACATGTCTACTTTGCTTTTCTCTACCAAGAGAAATTCTCTACATCTTTGAATGCAACCTAGCATTACTGGCTCATGAGTATGCTTTTGACCACAAAAGAGTTGTACTTTCTTTTTTATAAACTGCTGCTAAATTGTGGTGTTCTGAGCTACTATAACTGATTTCCTGTTTTTAATTTCAAGACTTTGCATATATTTCCATAAATCTCTACCATGAATTGTTTAGCTAATGGTTGATAGTAGAAAGCTCACCTAACTTGATCAGGGATACATACAAAAAAAAAAGGAAATATGTCAATGTTTACAACTAAATTTACTGGAACACATATATATCTGTTACATGGGTTTTCTAAGATTTCTTTAGGAACGTGTCTTTATTCTTTTTCAAAAGAGTTAAGAAAGTAAACAAAATACTGTTTAACAAATTGGAATTTTGAGTCCTGTGCTAACTTTAGATGCTTTGTGACTGGTGTGGACTCAGCCTCGTTTCATGCCTGTTTACAGCTTGGCATCAGCCTCCCTTCTCAGCGTCTCTCTCAGGATTCTCCAGCTACACTAGAAGTGGAGTTCTAGAAAATGTCATTTTTCTTACTTTTCTTCAAGTCTCTCCTTTTTCTTGATAGCCCTTGCCAATAAATTTACCTGGTAAACTCCTACTCACCCTTCAGGACTATACCCATATATGACTTCGAAAAAGTCTTCAGAAACTTCCCCAAGACAATTATTGCTCCCTCTTCATTCTCCAGCAGACTTCCATTCTGCCAATTCCTGGTAACTTGCATGATTGAAAGTGAATAAAAATCCTGATTTAATAAAGGAGGCAAACAGGAAATGCATTGACACAATACTTAGGGAGGATTAAAATAATACAACAACATAAAAGAATGACAGCTCGGGTTTGAGAAGATCCAAGTCCTACTTCTAAGAATCTCTTCACCTGACTTGTCTCACTTTACTCTGTTAGCTTTCTCCTGTCTTACCTCAAATTGACTTTCTCATATTGAGAAATACAGCTCTTGATAGTATTAGGTTGATGCAAAAGTAATTTTTGTCATTACATTTAATGGCAAAAACTGCAATTACTTTTGCAACAACTTAATATCTAAACTTTAAATTTCTCACCATGTGCTAACAGGGAAAAAGAATGACCCTTTTGCTCAGATAGAAAAATACCAGGGAAATACTATATTGTATGGCCACAGGGGCAAAATACTACAATTAGCTTGGCTTAGGTAGCCACCATCATTAAGCCATGGTACTACAGATGAAGAATCAGAGTTATCAAAAAAAAAAAAAAAAAAAAAAAAAAAAAAAAAAAAAAAAACGATATATAATAAATATAATTTGTGCTCGCTGTTGC